>PUQB01000967.1:0-66327 GCA_003024785.1 Selaginella tamariscina
CGGGAAAAGTGCCATATTTGTAATAACCCTTTGCTCTGGTGTATTTCCTCTTACACCTTCCTCCCTTCCTCTTCGGGAGTTCTCAGGAGATCCTTCTCCTTGCAATCTCGGTATATGAACAGGCACTCCTCCTCTCACTGTTTCCTCTAAACCAGCTGTTTGATACTGCCTCCAATTCTCTGGATCAGCCTCAGATTTCTGTATTGTTTCTGCAATATCCTCTACTATCTTGCCAAGGATATTTTGACGTCTATTTTCGTCAGTTTCAGGTTGCTGTTGGGCAGCCACTCTATTGGCCTGCCTTTGGTTCCTCTGATCAGCTAAGGCTGGATCAGGACGATGGTTCCTCCACGGTTCCATTCATTCCTTCTCCTTTACACATCGGCTCTACACCTTCCGAGCCTTTTTCAGAATGAGATTTCTATCTTTTTAGCCTCTTTTCTCAATGAATGCTAACACTGCAATGGCGAAATCCCTCCGTGGTCGCCAATTGTTAAACAGGAAAAGGGCTCTCTGCCTCACCTTTTCCTATTTAACCTGTTTCCTTCACGCAGACAGGAAACCTTTCATACAACGTACAGGAAAGGCTACACCCTTTCCTTTCTCAACTCTCAATATATCTGTATATATATCAGACTTCTCCCAGTGCCACTATGACTGGTCTCCAAAGTCAAGGGCAAGAACGGATTTTGGCTATTGCCTTGTTAGATCCATTCATTGAGAGAACATACACACACACAAGATTCTCTAATATGCACCTTTCATTACTAACATGAATACAAAAGACAAAGTGTAGAGAACCTTTATCTCCTGCTAAAACTTCAAATGGAGACCCTTCCTTCCTTGCCCTAACTTCCCTTAACTACCTTCCTCTCGCCACGTCATCCTTTACCCTTTTCCTTTTCCTTTTCCTTACCTTTCCTCTCGGTAAGGATTTTCCTCTTCCAAAGCCTTTCCTTCCATACTTACTACGGACCTTCCTACCCTTATTCTCTCTACAGTAGGACGTCCTATGCTTAATTTTTACCTTTAACAGATATCACGAGAAACTCTAAGCAAAGGTAGCACTTAGCTTCTAAAAAACCCACCCCCAATTTTAACATTCCAGTTAAGTTGATTAATTAAAGCAGATGAGTTTGGCGTGTTAAGTAGGGTTAGGAACACCCATAGGGTTGCCCTAACCCACTCCCTAAAACCCCCACCCCCTTGGGTGGGGGTTTTAGGATTAGGAATTAGGCTAAGTTAAACACTCATCTCATTAACTGAATAAGGGACTAGCTAATTCTGTGCCAGTCCACTTACACATTTAGGAAAAGAGGGGGGGGAGCTTCATCACATAAATAAGGTAGAGTATGTAGTAGGAAAGCTCTTGGGTTCATGACTAAGTTGGTTGATTTTCTGTCGATGCAAGCTTTAGCTTGTGTCGTTAAGGTATAACCCTTTGTTGTGCCGCCCTAACTTCCAGATAATAGGGGTACGTTCCAAAAGGCAAAGGTTGAGGCTTGTCTCTAGCCTTCTCCTCCACATTAAACTTAGTGTAGCACTCATGACCAACAAGGCACATCTGTATCTTTGTCCAACTGCATGCGTGGGATCTCGTTTGACATGTTCATGTTACCTAGTTTTTTAGAATTCATTAAGGGGTTCCGGAGTTGGCATTTATGAGCCACGTTTGTGGCACTTGGTGCAACTCTTAAATTTAAGGGGCTATGTCATGATAACCCACATCATGGAAGGTAGTGTCACATGAAGATGTGACATTGGACTAGACGTCACATAATACAACACCTGGGGCATGCCCTTTGGGGTAGTGTCATGGGTTTATCGCCAAGGGGTTGGATATTCTAGCAAATAGGCATGCTTGTGCTTGCACTAGGGTGCTAAGGCTTAAGCATCTGCTCAATGGAGGTTAGGTCTTGTAACTAGGTGTGCTTTGGCACACTTGGCTAAGGGAGTGTTTTCCTTGGAATCTAGGGGTTGAACACTATACTTGTTAATAGAAGCCCTTTCGTGAGGCACTCGCAAAGGTTATGTACTTAGGGTTATCCAAGCATAGCCTTAAAGAGTTTACTTAGCAGAACACTCATGTCCATATACGGCGCATACCCTCGATTAACCTCTAAGGGTTTGAGTGCCCAAGTCATATTCTAGACCTAGGGCTAGTACTTAGTGAGGACACGAGGGGTAAATGACAATGCTTTAGTTCTGTCACAGGGGTATGTGTGAAACACATCTCCTTTGTGGGTTACGGCATGAGCCTGTTTAAGTCTACTGAGATAGGATCTTAAAATCTACTTGGGATATCCTTTAAGGTTCAGGAGATGGTCATTCTAAGGGATTTAGGATGACACTCTAAGTCTTCTGTTTAACTAGGCATTTGAGTTGAACTTTTGGAGTCATCTTGAAAGACTTAACGTTGCTCAAATAAAGTGATGACATCGAATGCCCACGTGTTGGCCCTTCGGGTTAAAACTCTGACAATTGGTACTGGAGCCTATTCTTTGCGGACAATAGGACTGTGTGAAGTTGTAGTGTTTTAGGGTTTAGTTAGTTTTAAATCCTTGAAGTACTCTATTATTTTTGGCTAACACGTTTGAATTATGTGTAGAGAGTTGGTCTTAAGACCTAATAACTCTTTAGAGAACACTTGCTCAAATGTCAAAAGTAGCACTTGGAAGTCAACTTCTATATTATATGTCAAGTAATTTTACTTTATGGTTGTCCATGTTACTTTATCATGTCTTCCCATAAGACACGGTATGTTAGTTTGTTCTAACTAAGTCTTGTGATATTCTAAGTCTATACATTATTGAAAATTTTTCTTTTCAAGGTGTATGAAATTGGGATAACACATGATTAAGAACATGACAATAATATATATTATATAAACTTTAACACGCTATGCAACACAAATTTATATAATATATGCATATCCACCGTCCATATGTGTGTATATATATATATATATATATATATATTGAAGTGAATATGCTAATGATCTTGCAAGTAGCTAGCTCATTTCTTTTTGCTTAATTACTTTATTTATTTAAAATAAGATATTATTTAATTTATGTTTATAAATTTAAATAGAAATATGAGAGCAGCCGTGACCAAGAAACGCTTTGTTTTAAATTTAAATTATTCAAAACATTATATTTTTAAAATTAAATTATGTAGAATTAGCTTCAATATGTTAATTGAACTTAATATATTTAATATAAACTGTGTTATTTAGATATGTATATATACATGATATTCATTTGCATACATGAATATTATGTATAGGAAAATGTAAACTGGTATAATATAGACCCTGCATATGCAAATTTATATCACGTATATATACATATATAGATAACACAGTTTATATTAAATTTATTAAGTTCAATGTATGCATTCTTATGGAAGTGTGTGACATTTGCATTTTATGGTTTTTGTTCCACCATACAAACACACAAATATTCATGTATATGCGTATGTATGTATGTTTGTATGAAATATATAAAACTAAAAAAATGTAAAAATTACAACTTCCAGCTAAAAAATCTAATTGTTCTTAATATAATCAATAATGTTAAATTTAATACTTACGGTGGGTTGATTCGGATGGCAATTTGATTGGCCACGTGGCATTCGGATCACCAGTATTGTGTACTAAATATAAGCTCCAGTAAGAAATTGACTGAGTATATACGTATAACACACACACACACACACCTGTATATAACTGGAGAGTGTTGAAAGGAGTTAGTATATTTTTGAGTTGTGTATGCAAAACATTGTAAACACAAAAGCTTATCATTTCAATAATGATATTGCAATCCATTTCACTCCAAGTGCCTTATACAAATTAAAATTCTATTTGTTAAAAATGAATTAGATAGTATGTAGTTCTTGTTATAAACTTAAATAAAAAAATAGAAGGGAATGCGCTATAGCTAGAGCAACACGTTATTTTAAATTTAACTTTATCACTACATTAATTATACGAAATTTAAAAAATATTATTAAATTTGCTAAGAAAGCATTAGCTGTAAAGCTTATGATAATTAATAAATAGTTTGCACTACAAAAAGAAATTTATTATTATTATTACACTGTTAGATATTTTAAGAGTTTCAAAGTCATTACAACTAAGCCAAACAAAAGTTATCATAAACAATTATCATAAGGTTTACAGCTAATGCTTTCTTAGCAAATTTAATAATATTTTTTAAAGTATCATACCTCTTGTTAAACTTAATATATATCATAAGTTATCAAAAAGTTATCATAAACATCGACTGAGAATATATGTGAAATAAACAATATGATAATGTAAAACCTTGTTCAAGCCGTCATTTCCCGCAGTGTCATATATAGTATATATGCATATTTTACAAATATACGCTTGTATATATATGTTTTATATCTTGGATTTACTCTCTCTCTCTCTCTGACACACACATACACACACTCGTATAAACTAAACTTATCATATGCACATTTAAGGGTTAAGGATTTAAACCAAATAAATTAAAACACATTGATGGTCCTTTATACATATGCGTAATTATATGGTAATAGATGAGTAACTTATATTTATTATTGTGTTACATAGCTCTACAAACTTATTAATATAACTTTCAGCTTATACAAACAGCATATCTAAAATTATGGAAACCTGACAAGCACATCAAGGAGGCTCATCTTTTTCTCACTCAAACATATTTTATTTAATTTTTAAAATGGATCACTCTAAAGAAAAATATTATTACTAGTTTTATTTAAAAATGTAAAGGATTAGCTGTAACACTTGTCTTAAATTAACTATATAACAAATTTGTCATATTTTCCTGAAGTTTAAAGCTAATGAATTAGTTAAATGCGTTAATTAAACTTGATAAATTTATGTACAAACTGTGTAGATTTCATTTTGTGACTAACTTATTGAATTTGGTTACAAAATAAACATGTGCGTGCGTGCGTGCGTGTGTGTGTGCGCGCTTGTGTGTGGATATGATATACATATATAGTTTATTATCATTAACAATCACACATATACATATATATCCTGTTTACTCTATATAATATTATATATCATATGAAGATTTAACAAGTAAAACTATATATATATATATATATATATATATATATATATATAACAGAGGATTATTATACTAGTTAACATTTCCACATTCTTATAAATGAGTATAGTCTTGACCGTTGTGTAATTGCTCATATAATATCATGTGTATTAATACTATTAGTCAAGGTCGTTGTAATCAAAACACACACACTGTTATATGTTATATGTAATAAAATAATTGATATAATTTAAAAACTCTTATAAAGATTAAGAATTTATTGCGCGATAAAAGAAGTATTCAAACAGTTTGTGTTTTGAACCTAGAATAATAATGTAACATAACATTAAAACTTATGTACAACGTTTCATGTAAGACTTAATAATTAATAGAGAATATAGATATATATACACATCTATAATGCATATAGTGAATTGGTATAATATTATAGTACATTAATAAAATGAATTCTTAAATGATGTTTGAAGAAAAAATGAAGATTAAATGGTTCTGACTTTGCAAAGAGGGCGACGGGAATACGATGAAGAAAAACTTTTGTGGGATGATTATAATGATATAAATTTAATTAAAAATGAGAATATTTATAAGTTGTTCCAGCGTTAATTCAACAGTGTATACATGCAGACATACACACGCACACACACACACATATATACTGTACGTTACTTGATTTATTTTGTGTCTGGACTGTTCAAAAGCCTCCATTTAATGCTGAAAAAAGTTATAACTTTCAAATAAACATTTATAATTTTAATTTGATGCCTTGAAGTTTGATACTAGCTGTAGTAAAAAAATAGGACTTCAGAAAATACATTTATACATATATACGTGTGTGTGTGTGTGTGTGTGTGTGTGTGTGTGTAGAGAGAGAGAGAGAGAGAGAGAGATCATAATATCTACCTAAGATTAAACACACACCACAGTGAATCATACACGTTTGTTGGTTTTGTTTAAAGACATATAAAAACATGGATATATTTGAACAAGTTTTACATTCACATATTCATATTCTTGGATAAAGTTCACATCATGTTTACCAAAACAGTATTGCAAACTTATTGAGTTTCACACCAGCTTTTACATATGCAATTATTTTTTGCATTTTCTTTTTCTTTTTCATGGACAACCCACCGAGGCCCCACAGATTCCTTCATTTCAACAAATACTAATGTAATTATATTTATTAAATAAGTTATAAAGTTTGACATTTATAAATGATGTTTGTGTGATGTATTGATTATGAAATTATTGAAGGAAATATAATAGGAAGAATTTCTAATACAGAAATATATGACTAGATACCAACATAGAAACGCACAAATACACATAATGCCTCATGAGTATTGAATATAAATATACACACAGATACAATGTATATATGCGTGTGTGTGTATTCACACACGTACACACACACAAATTTAAAAGTACGATCTATTTTGTTAATAGCGGTAGCATCAAGTTTATCAAATCAATCAAAGCTACAACAACTCTGATGGTATATAATTAAAAGATTTACTTCAGAAACGAACTATATGCATTTACGCACACATGTATGTATACAAAGATTATTAAACTATTACATATCTTTTATACATTTTTAATCACCATTCTCTGAAGTGTTGCCATAGATGAAAATGAATATGTGGGTTTGGTGTATACGGTCTATATGCAAGCGTATATATATTTTGCACACAGTAGTAGGTATAGATGGCAGTGTGTATGTATGTATGTATTCAATATACTGTATACACATTATATTATATATAGATATAGCTATATAGTTTATATGGTGCAGGTGTACGTCTCTTTCTCTATCATCTCTCTCTATCTATCTATATAACGTGTGTTCGATAAATATAAATGTGAGTTTCTACCCTATTAACTAATAAGTTTAAAGTACGTATGTGTGTATTCTATATGTATGTATAGATGAAAATTTTAGCATGCATAATAATAAAATTCTATGTAAATTTTAATTTCAACACCTCATGCAGCTGCAAAGAACACATCGTTATATACATAAATATCTATCTACCACACACACATGCATACGTATACACAGTGGTTTTACATTAGTATATATGTACGTCAAATGTTTATAACAAGCTATATGCACATGGTGAATATGATGTGTAATATATATGTTATTATATTCATTTAGGGTCACGGATCTGAATTATGTGTGGGGGTGCGTGAGTGCATGCGTGCCTAAAGGTTTAGATATGAATATATGTAAGTTTAGATTAATATATATTAAACTAGGACCTTAAACATAAACACTATATATATAAGATTTATGAGAGGAATATAGGTAGAATAGGTGTGCAATGTAAAATGTACAGACAGCCTTGAGAATTAAACATAGTTAAACAGGTCATTATTTCCTCTTCTAATAAAATAACGATCTTGCAAGTGTTTTTTCCACACCAACTGTGTAAAATGTAAATAATCATATTTCAAAATGAATCGTTTAGAAAGTTATTACTAAGGTTTTTTCATTTATATAGTTTTAATGATGAAAAAGAAGTAAAACTGTATCGTTTCATGATGACAGCTTGGTTTAATTTTATAAATTAGCTTTTAAAATGTCAATTATAATATTTTTTAGCTAAGTAAACAATAGTTATAACACTCATAATTAGTTAAATGTGCTAATTAAATAAATTAAATTGATTCATGTCGTTGTCCCAAGGTTACAGATTTGAATTTGATCACGCTGTTACCATGACCGTTGATTTTTGCTATACATCCACCGTCGAGCAAGTAGTAAAAGTTCATATAAATAGATTATAAGAATATATTAATTCACATAATGTGTCTAAGAAATGTTATACTTATAAATATCTATTCTATTAACTGCTCACTCTGTGTTATATATATATATATATATATATATATAGAACTTTGACTTTAACACAAATTTATATATAGTATCATTATATACATATTAAAATATCTATATAATTGAATATTCTGATCTTGCAAGTAGCTAGCTTTTTCCATAGTGCCTAAATTATAAATTCAAACTTATTTACTTCATTAAAAGTAAGATTATTTAATTTATATTTATAAATTTAAATAGAAAATCAAAAGGGCTGTGCACAAGAAACACTTTGTTTTAAATTTAAATTCATTCAAAAACATTAATTGTCAAAAATCTGTTATATTTTTTTAATTTAAATTTATGTACATATTAGCTATAAATCTTCTAAATTAGTTTAATATGTTAATTAAACTTATAAATTTATATATAAACTGTGTTACCTATGTATGTGTGTATGTATATGATATATTACTTGCATACACTCAAGCATATTTATGAGTGAAATATAAACATTTGGCAAAGTCCTGCTGGTTTTTGCTTCACACACACACACACACACACACACACACATTTTTACGTATATTCTCTAAGAGGTAAGAAAAATGAAACGTAAGTACTATGACAATTTTCTCTCTTTTTGTTATACAGTTCTCTTCATGTATTTGTTGTACTCGTGTGGTCTATAATAAGAAATAAGTCTTAAAAACATAATAAACTAAGTCATGAATCGAGTGTATCATATAGTGAAACAATTTTTCATCTCCTAGTGCCTAAAATGTAAAGAATATTATATTACATATTATAAATTATTAAAACCTCATGCAGCATCAGTTTTTAAATTTAATTTAATAAAAATTTATATATAAAATTTATAAATTAATTAATGTATTAATTAAATGTTAGTAATTTATATTTATGTGGTTCATTTTGTGTCTGCATTGCTCAAAAGCCTCCAATTATTATGTCACAATAATTTTTGTTGTCGTAAAGACAAATATAACTTGATTACAAATAATAAAATATAACTTGATTACAAAATTTATATATATACTCTCTATATATGTGTGTGTGTGTGTGAATCTCTTGCTGAAGGCCGAAGGGATGGCTGAAGCAGCAAAGACATATGTACACACTTACTTACAGGCATAAAGAGGTAAACAAAAGAAATATAATTATAATTGTTCTTAATATACAAATAAATGTTTGACAATAATGTTAATCTCGTCATTAATGGACGGTTTTGATTGGCCACGTGGCATCCAGATGACTAATTAAAATATAACGTTTATAAATTAAGATTGAAATTTTTTCGTAAAAGGTATCAAACAAAGTAAGAAATGATTGAGTATATATATTAATTACATATAAATCAATCATGTGTGTCCATATATATATATATATATATATAGAGAGAGAGAGAGAGAGAGATAAATAGATAGATAGAGTTTGTTTGTTCCTTCTTCCAGAACGCGCAGCAAACGTGATGTCTTAAACAAAATTGAATATGCTTTAAATCGAAATAAGAATCTCTATAGTTCAAATTCTTAATTATTAATAATTTTATTTCTTTAATTAATATTTATTAATAATGAATTTATTATTATTATAGATTATAATCTATTTTGCTTTATTAATTATGTCTAATTAATATTGTTAACAATTAATACATTATTAATTATTCTTATTTTACTATTTTATTTATATTTTTTTTGAAAGGATTGCATTTATTTTAATCATAACTAGTTAATTTTTTGGTTTTTTTTTATACTAACTTATAAAGAAACATTATAGGTGTATGTCCAACGTACGCATAATATATGTATGTGACATCTACTCTCTCTCTCTTCCGCACACACGTATATAGCTGTAATAAATTTTCTATGAAATCAAAGCTTATAAATTAGTTAAATGTGATAATTAAGAAATTTACACACTTTATTTACATTGTATTTACACAAAATATTTATAAACTAAAGTTTAATATTTATAAATTATGCGTTGTCTATTTAAATAGTGAATATGATACTGCAGACGCTAAAAAATGTTAAAATTAAAATCGGTACAAATACTAGACACACATTAAACTATATATGTGGATATAATGTCTGTCTGTCTGTCTCTCTCTCGCTCTATCTAACTATCTATCTAACTATCTATCTATCTATCTAATATTTAAAAATTCTCACACACATAAATACATTATGCAAGTCTTACACGTTTATCTTGTAACCAAATTCGAATTATAACAAGTTTTTCTTAAACGACAATGGTTGGAATGCTTTTGAGCGGTGAATGAATCAGGGAAAGATTCATTAGTTTTAAAAGAATATTTCTATAAAACGAATATAATATAATAAATAATGTTTTAATAAAGTTAAATTTAAAACATCGGCCGTTACTCTCTTCACAGTCATTTCTTTTTACTTTTAATTAAATTGTTATACAAAGTAAATTTAATAAAATATTTCTTTAATGATGGATCTTATCATCTTAACAATTAATAAAGTTTAATTTATATTTAGACTTGAGTTAAAAGAAAACTAAAAAACCGTTGTTTCTGATTAGTACAGGAAATAATGACCTTTAATATGTTTACAAATGCACAGCCCAAGAATATAACCACTCCTTTCAACACTCTCCATGGAATTAGTGTGTGTGAGAGACATATTATTGTATAGTTAAAACTCAACACATAATTTATAAATGTTGATGTTTACTTATTTAATGTCATTCGATGGAATATTAAAAGTTTATTCGAGGGGAAAATACAACAAATCACTACCCTAATTCTTAACCTGCCTTATAACACCTCGTCTTGATCCACGTCATTGCCACGTCAACAACCACGTTATCACATCAGCAACCACGTCATCACATAAGCCATCTGCCACGTCATTGACTATGTCAGTAGCCACGTCAGAAGAGACGTCATCACCCGGTAATCGTGCCAGCCGCCAAAATGTCATTTGATAATATAATTTTCTCTAATATGTGTGTGTGTGTGTGTGAACGTCAAATTTTAAAGTACGATAACGGCTTCTCTGTCAACAATGTTAAAAAGTGAAATAACAATTCATAGAGAAAGACGTACACATACACCGTATAAATTATATACCAATATCCATATATATGTAAATATATGCATATACAACATATCCATACATACATATTGTCAACTGTGTGCATAATATATATAGCTTTAATATGTACGTGTATATTATGCATATAGACCATATACACTATTCCCACATATGCATTCTCATTTATGGCATGCCATTCAAATATGTGTAAGTATATGTTAATATATCATAATATATGCCACTTGAGAGAACGGTGGTTAAAAATGTATAATAATATATATATATAGTTTAATAATGTGTGTGTGTGTGTGTGTGTGTGTGTTTTAATTTTTTAATCGAAATGCATGTGGCATTTGTACTCATCATAAAATTGTTTAATAGACAGATTATATTAAAGAAAAAGTATACAAAAAAAAACAAACAAAACCAAAATAATATTTCGATTATCGTGGTGTTACTACTGGATAGTATCCCTGTGGAAGCGTTCACGGAGATGGCCCTCCGTTCCCTTGGGGAATTTGCTTAGGATGGCCCTGTAAGAAACTCCCTTTGAGAAATTGAACAAGCTCCCCCGGCTGCACCTCCCTCACGGGGATTGCTCCCATTGCATGTAAGGCCTTCAACTCGGATGCCATACATACTGCGTGACTCCCATCGTGGAACTCGCCAATATACGCCGTTCTGTGTCCACAGGCACCTCGGGCAGCCGTAATCTTGCCGTCGATCATCCACAGCATGACAAACGCGCCTGCCCGGGCCGGAAGAGTGTCGAGGAAGTGTGGCACGTTGTAGCTGGAGAGTAGCTCCGGATGGTTGCCCCCGTGATGAACCCGTGGAGTGCCACCGCTACATTCCCGCGGATGAATACAGTGCCCGGATCCGGTACATCCTGAATGAATCCTATGCTGCTGCTGCAGTCACAGCTCAGATAATTCTCCGAGACTGCCTGCCTCGTTCTCCCCATCTCATGAACCGCTATGAAGGTCGTCCTCGATCCGGCAAGAGCTTTGATCCCGATGCTGCACAATCGGGCGGAATCCCTGTGATGTACCACAGCGACCACGCCTCCTTCATTCCTGGCGCACGGAAAGTTTTCATCGTCTGAGTTCTGGGGCGGATTCATGCTGCCGAATGCATTGCAGTGAACCACCGAGCGCTGGTACGCCGCCAGGGAATCGATCCGATGTTTCAACTGTGGGGTTGATCCGATCGGCGACAGAATACCGCTGCAGCGAACGAGTCGGGTGCCGCTGCCCCGAGAAGAAGGAACGGGTGCATTGGACCGGAGAAGATACGACGTGAGAGAAGGAGAAGAAGACGAGAGAGAAGAAGGATACATGTCGAACAGAATGCGAGATTGCCTTCAAGAAAAAGGGTTAAAAGTGTCGCCTTTATATATCGGATGTGTTTTTTTAATAATAAATGAAAACTAATCATTTGAAATGGAGGCGGCATGTAGTATACACGCTTGCTGTACGCCGTTAATACGTACCCTTATGTACCTAGCTACTTCAAAACTAATGCTACGGTTAGCATATGCATCTTCTAAGAAAGTCTTATTTACCACAGTAACATCTTTATTAATAATAATAAAATCTGAAAAAGTTGATGCCTTGCTTAGACAACAAGTTTCGAACCCTAGATTCTCGGCCAACCAAGATTCTCAGATGTATTCAAATATTAAACCACGACAATTACGTCTACATGGTATACATGATACAACATTCCCACTGTATACGAGACATAAACTTTTTTAAATAAACTTGATGCGTTATTATTATTACTGTATACAAAGTATTATAAGATTATTACATATGCATAATATCCCTTACATATATATACGTGAACGGAGCATCGTCCCACTCCGTACACCTCCGAACTTTAAAATTTTATTAATATCCTACTAATTAGGAAGTTAACCTATATGTATCCTGATGCATCACAGTGTTTATATATATACATCATGTGTGTTCCTTTATTACTGGTTTTGTACGGCACGAAATTCTATATCAAAAGGAGATGTACCGTTTAAACTTGCTTAATTAGCGAGCGTAAACCTGAGTTCACGTTTTTAACCCGATCGTTAATTTCCACCGTCGATGCAAGCAAGTTGAGGACACATCCTAACGGTACAACGGAAAGAACTAGAAACCTCCATTGTCACATTATTTACATTATCTGAATAGGAGTTCATATATATATATATATATATATATATATATATATATAGATTATTAAAATTTATTTATACACTATATGTAGTATACATCGTTATGTATATTAATTCTGAATTTATAGATTTGTTAACAAAAATTCAATTTAATCGAACAGTATTTAACTGTCGTATAAGATTATCCCGGGTTGTATAATTTAGATTTATGATTAAGTTAATAAGTTTAAACTAGTAAAATTCAGGCCGTTATGTGGAAAAAAATGTGTACTAAAACTTAATAAATTTCTTATTAAAACCTAGAATTAAAATAAAAATGTGTTTTAATAATGAATTAATATCAAACTCAATTATACTTAATTAAATTTACCTAAAACGTACACGTTATGTACGTGACGACAGATGAAAATATATACACGGGTTTGGTGTGTAGAAATGTATATACACGGCATGGAGTTTGTACTTACACACGTGCCGTTAATACGCCGTTAATACGTACCCTAGTATCATGACCTATGTACTTAGCTACTTAACGGTTAGCACATTCATCTGCCATTTACCACAGTAAAATCTTTATTAATAATAAATAAAATCTGAAAGTTGAGGACAACAAGTTTCGAACCCTAGATTCTCGGCCCAACCAAGTACTAAGTTTGTCACGGTCACTGAGGGACGATCGCACATTATGCTTTTGAGACCAGGCGTGGATTCGCTCGAGATATTGACCGGTCTGTGGTTTGAAGGAGCAAACTATTGACCACAGACCTAGTTGGTCGTGTTACCCAGGACTGTTGACGTTCACTAAACACCATTTAAACTCTGGTAACTTAAGTTATTTATTTAGTAATAATTACTTTGTAAACCTTAGCATACGACACTTGCATTACACCCCACCTGCACGTGTTTGTGCGATGTACAAGGACCAGTGGATGCTTCTTTGCACCTTTTTTTACTTTGCTTTGTGATTGTGATTTGTCTTGCACATAATCCAGAGCTAAATAAGGATAATTCTATGGTATTTGTGTGTAGTGTTTGTCAGCGTAAGAATGTTATAAGCCATGGTTTTCCTTTGTTGGACTTGTCTTCTATGTAGAGGTAACCCACATTCTCATTAGTAAAATGCACTTGCAAGTCTGCGTGTGCAAACTAGTTGACGGGTAAGGCTACCCAAGGAAACCATGATGTAAACTCACGACATGTTAATGTGACCCATGCACTCCATCCATGAGAAAGAGCCCTCCCATGCCTTCTTTAGTTGAAACACCACCTACAGGTGAGTTTTTTCCTGTAAGTTTACGATGCTTTAGAAATAATTTCTTTTGATACCAGGCCATTTTACTAAACTTTCACGTTGTAAGTTGTCGTATGAGATAAATAAAGTTTTTAAGTTCAAACTAGAGTTTCAAACCATTCCCCTAATGATTATGATCTTCATAGGTCGTCCAATGTAGATAATGACATACTTAGGCAATGAAGAGATATAGAATGCATGTCAAACAATGTAGGGTACGGCATTGAGTTTGCATTCAATGCCCATCTTTATTAATACGTCTTTTATACTGTTGGATTTCAAATGCGAGGAATTGTAGAGACCACAAGGGGCAATGCCTAATCGGAGACACTCGTAATGCTGCATTCACTTGGCATGGTGGCAGTGTGAACACTGGGCATCAACTGCTATCTACGGAGATAGTTGAGGAAGGTCAAGGCATGAACAAGACAACATTACAGCCAATCCTCTCTTTGGATTGGACTTGGTAAATATATTTTTTCTGAACCATATATATGTAACGACAATGCTAACTTGAACATGGAAGAATTTTAAATTTACTTTCCAATTAGAACATTAGATCTTGAGGTAGATAATGTTTTTAAAAAAGAATATATTTGTATCGGTAACCTCAGGAATAATAGTAGCACTGGAGTTATGCATCTTTTATTTTACTGAGTAACATGCTTGGGACTTATATGAGTATTTTCAGGTTGGGCTACTCACTACTTGTTTTGATGAGATGGATGGGACGATGCAACAAATGGGGAATGATACACCATGCCTCTCCAGCCCGAACTGCCTGCGCTCCTATCCCCCAAAACCGGCCGCTCTCCCCGATGAAGAGCAGTGACTAGAAAAGGAGGTGGAAAAGGGATGATACAGCACCACTCTCTAAGTGACAAACTCTAACCATGGAACAACATAAATTTAACATGGTTCTATTATTGGTTGGCCTTATGCAATTGAGTATAAAAAGCTAAAGTTGCTAATTATTCACATCACATTGTCTTTATATACATTAGTAAAACAACAATTTGAAAGATGCATATTCCATGAGCTTAAGTATCACTAGATTGCACTTGCGATGAAGTTGATCTGGCTAAAGAAGATTCCAATTGATAAATGTTGTAGAGGACATCGTGGATCCATTCATCTTATTTGGAACCAACCTAAAGACATAACAAAACCATGAGTAAATATATATCTCATTAAAGATGTTAAAACTGTGAACTTAACACATGAATATATGTCAAGGGTACGAATACACTATTAATGATTGTGATACTAAATTTATCATTAATTTTTTACTTAGTTCTTTTTGAGGTTTGTGAATTGAATTTAAACTAGTGGCAATCATTCATAAATAAATAATAATTAACTAAAAGAATTAAATTTTTAAGAATGTGTTACTAATTATTATGAACAATAACCTAAGTAAATGGGATAAATATATTTTCTTAATAAAGTTTATTTATAATAACAATAAGCATCATTTTATTTTTATGATCATTATTATGCATATAAAATTAATATTTTGAAAGTTTTTGATCGTAAAGCTAAGTATCCTGTTATTTTCATACGGATGATAGAATTTATGTTTAAGTGATATTTAATTTAACTTAAAAAAAATTTATATTAAAAAATTATGTAAAACTAAATGTGATAAATTAACTTTGAAATATGCTAATCCATTTGAGATTATTGGAAAAGTTAATAATGTTATATATAATTACATTGTCTTTTGCACTAGTAATAATAAATCAATTACAAAAGCATGTTCATAGTACCTCTTCAAAATAAAACATTAATGAATGAATTAATGTGTCCATATTAAACACTTAAATCAAAATTAATTCTTTTGAGTAAAATATATTCACTCACATGCCACTTGTGTGGACTAAACTTAATTCTTTTGAGTAAAATAGATTCGTCACACGTTTAATTACCACTTGTGGAGATGCTCTAAGTATATATCACATTTTAAATAATATAAAATATAATATGTGCGCTATTTTGGAGTTTTAAATTTACCAAATGTATCTTAACCTTTAATAATATATTGTATTGACATGTGCTACTATTTATATTTAATAATATAATATTAATAACACACACACACATATGATTATTGTTCACATGTTTTTCGTCCCCACGATAATAGGAATAACAGGACATCTGGATGGGGACTAAATCTTGTTTTGGAGCGGATCAGAGCGGATCTACACACAGGCATGTGGTAGTACATATCTGACTAAGTTTGAATCCACATACTGCTCAATGTTGTACGATCTACACACACACACACGACACATGGTGTTTGCAACTTGCATGTCATGGATAGGCTAGTAAGTAGATGGATAGGCCAGATACATAGGGGAGAGGCCATACCCACATCCATACATAGAAAGGAAATTAGAGAATAATTATGCACTAAGACGGAGACCCATGTAGAATCTCATTGACCTAAATAGAGTAGCACAGAAAGACTTGTACCCTAAGATGAAGAAGGATGGTAGTCTCACTATGACATAGCAATAAGTGCCATTAGATTGCTAAATATTATGACCGGTGACCTGACGTACCAGCCATTGAATCCTTCCATCTTTCCCCACAACCCACAATCAGCCTACCCAACATCAAGCATGCAACCCACATACCCACCAATGAACACGCAACTCACATATCCTCCAATGCACCCGCATCCCACGGCTCCATTTCCATATGGCCTTCCACCATCGGCAGCAACACAGCCCGTACTCACCACCAAGCACATACCCCACAGCCACTTATTCACCAGTCCACATTGCTTTGCCACCTGCGAACCCACCCAAGCTACCATCATCCCATCCACAGATCGAAGAGCAGAGAACAAAACTAGTGTTTAAATCCCTAGCATTTTTTGACTAGGATTAATATTTAAACTAAATTAGTAATAAAGACTTATTACTAATCTAATTTAATTATTAATCCGTAATACGGATTTAAACACTAAACAAACCAGTCACCCCCCGAGACAAAACATAGATGAGGGCTGACTCAGGTCCTCAAGGCATCTGACCAATTCTAGAGAGAGTTAGCGCACAAGACTGGCCTCTCCAGTACGTCACTCCCCAGCACGGACAAGGTTCAAATGTAGAAACCAAGCAAGTAAATCCCCATCGTCATGGAAAAGCGGAAACAGAGACGGCTGGTGAAAACAAAGAAATCATACATTCGACCGAAATAATAACGAAGGCGAAACCTTCTCAGACAGAGGAAACTTTCGAGGGAGGAGGGAACCTACGTGATCGGGACGTTACATTAATCGATGACCCAGCTTTCAAAAGAAGGCAAGCAGCCTCTTGGCTTGGTTTGGTGGATTGATAAACCAAACCAGTTTACAAGCTCTGTGTCCGGTGCACTGACCAGAACAATATATTTGTGATTGGGTTCCAGTTCTATGGGGAAATAAAGCAAGCGTGAGGTGTAGATATTTTTTGGTGGATAAATCCTTTAGCATTTAACTCTCTTCTAATATAATGTCTGTTATTGTTTAATTCTTGTTGCAGTATAGTGGGTGATTTTGAAAATTATAATAAACTCTTATTATTCGTGTTATCTAAGTTTGATGAAAATTATCAAAGTTGAATTATGATTTTGAAATCATCGAAGCTGAATTTTAATCTTGTTGTGAATTGAATCCCTTCCTCACTTTTATTATATTTATACTCTAGCATGTGCAAATCATATTGTTACATAGAACTGGATGACTTTCTTTTATATTTATATCACATGGTTTCTTTTTATCACATAATTAGTCAGTCTATGCTAAGAGAAACATCTTCTATTTACTTGATAATGTTTATGTTCACATCTGAATATTTCACCATTAGGTCATTTTTTGACTGGAAAGGAAGCCTACAAGCAGGGTTGACAACGGGCTTCATTTCCCTTATCTCCAAGAACGCAAAGGCAATGGCAAAGAAACTTGATGACTTTCAGTCAATAGTAGTCATGAATGTGGTCTCCAAGACCCTAAGAAGCACTAACTACTTGGCTAAAGGAGGTCACGAGTGAGGTAATCACCGAGTCACATATAGCATTTCTCAAGAATCGGTACATCTTAGATAACAATGTGGCAGCTTCAAAAGGCATCAGTAGTAGGTTATCTTCCCCAAACTCGATTTTACCAAGGCATACGACAGCCTCACCATGGCTTCCTGTGGAGAGCAATGGAGCGCTTGGGATACTAGGAGTTTTAAAGAGGGTTGTAGAGCATTGGACGCGGCAGCTAAAGCAGCAGTGATGGTAAATAGGTACTACTTCAAACTTACACGGGGTGTTAGGCACTGGTGCCCCTTGGCACCCTTCCTTTTTGTCCTGGCAAATTAGATAATTAATAAATTTTATACCTGAACTGAGTTTCCGTCTAAACATAAACTTATTACTGTTGTGTGTATGGACTTGCGTACACTCAAGTACATATATAGCTTAAATTATCGTAACATAACAATTTTTTAATATCTTAAATATATAATCAGGTTGATTATATTTATTTACTTGAAAAGCTATTTAATTTAATTTATTTAATCTGGTTCAATGCAATTCAAAATCAAAACATCAGAATGTGTCTGAGTAAAAGCTTTCAATTAATATTATGTTATTTTTAGCCAGTAAAGTTATCGATATCATTTTGCATCATTGAATCTAAACACACACCGATATATATATATATATATATATATATATATATATATATATATATATATATATATATATATATATATATATATATATATATATATATATTTAATATTAAATATAACTGGGACAAATAATATGTTATAAATAAAGTAATAAATTCTGTGTTGCGTCTTCAATTGGTGAATATATCACTTAAGAATATGCAAAACTTTAACCAGGAATATGAATGTGAAATTTAAACAATGCGATGATGTGAAACTTGTTCGAATATATTGTGAGTAACAAATAACGATCTTGCAAGTTAGCTAATTTTCTTTCACATTTCAGATGTCTAATATGTAAATAATTATAGCAATATGAATCATTTAGAAAGATACATAATGGTCATGGATTCATGAAGAAATTGCTTAATTTTAAAAACATTAATTATGTTTTTAAGAACTTGTGAATTAATTTAAATACATATTTATATATACAGTGCATCAAACTGAATTACTTTAAGAAAGATATTATTAAGTTTGATATGCTGTAATTTTAGTTGAAAGTGTAAAGAAGTTACTTGGAGCAACATATCGGTTTAAATTTAACCTTATAAAAAATTAATTATAACAAATTTGTTTGTTTAAATTAAATAGTATTATTTTTAAAGCTAATGAATTAGTTATGTGCTAAATTAATTTAATAAATTTGTGTATTCCCTTATCTCAACATTAAAGAGAAACTTATTATAATTCTAATTTGATTACAAGATATGCGTATGTGACACCGACACACATATGTGTGTGTGCTATTAAATGCTAAAAGCGTTAAAATATTTTTACTATACAATTAAACTTGATTAATTCATTTACTTACCGTAATTAGCTTCAAGGTAATCCAAACCAATATTTGTATGTGTACACGCGTGTTTTTTATATGTGCATGTGCATAGTTTATCAATATACGTTTTGAGATATTATTGGAGATATACTTTTTATCGAATTTAATTTAACCAATGTGTATATACAAGGAATATATTAATATTAAATTAACTGAGGAATATAATATATAAAATGACATTAATTATTTATTTGACAATTATAAGTTACATGTTGCTAAATATAACACTCAAGAATTAGCATACCAGAATTTTCAGCAAACTATCTAAGATAACGAGGGAATGTTAGTACGTGTATTTGCGTCTCTTATGCATTTTTGTTTACGAACAAAGCTTCTATATTAATATTTTCTTAAATTTTGTATAGTTTTTAAATTATATCTTTCAGATTCATTGGATAAATTTAATATTCCATAATTTACTGACACGAAAAAATCACATTTTCAAATTTAATTTAAACATATATCACTTGTACATATATTACACACACACGTATAATGATGTATAATATGCATATTACTGATATAAATTATGTATATGCATTTACATAATATGAAAATGAATATGCACTCACGCACACATGTGTGTTTGTATCGTTCGTAAAGTAGAAGTTTAAAATGAGCGCATGAATATATGCCAATATATATTGCAATATAATAAATATAGTATCTATTTGTGTATAATTATTTATATAGGACATTAATTTATATAACTATATATTCATATTTAGATATATTTAAACTTTAATTATATTTTAAAACATAACAAATTTACGAAGCCTCTGACGACGGGAAAGCACTTCTGTCTTACATTTAAATTATTAATTAAAACATTTAGAAAGTTTATATATTTGACAGCGTTAATTAAACAGTAAGTTTATATATATACTGCATATTTTGTGTCTGGATTGTTCAAAAGCCTCAATTTAATGCTAAAATATAAACATTTAATCAAGTGAATAATTTAATACTTACAAAAGTTGATGCCTCGGACAAGTTTGGAACCGTCAAGGTAATTAACAGGTGTAAGCAAAACCAAGATTCTCTCAAAACTATGATTTCAGAAATACATACATATACGTGTGTATATATTGTTATAGATTTGATTAATTTGAAATTAAACTTGAGGCTACCGCTAATATCATCAAATTTCATTTAAAGATATATTAATGTACATATATTACTAAATACTAATTAAGTTTTAAAGTCTAACATTTATAAATGACTTTTGCGGAATTTATTGCTTACGAAATTATTAAAGGTATATATAATAATAAAGGGTACGACTAAATACCAACATATACACACACAAATACAAATAATAATTACATATGTAGAAGCCATGGTGTGAAACTTGTGTGAAACTCAATAAGTTTGCAATACTGTTTTGATAAACATGATGTGAAACTTTATTCAAGAATATGAAATATGTGAATGTAAAACTTGTTAAACAAAACCAACAAACGTGTTTATGATTCACAGTCGTATCTAATCCGCCAGCTCTCTCTATATATACTCACTCTCTCTCTCTCTCACGCACGCACGCACGCACGCGCGCACGCACACAAAGATTATTAAACCATACATATATTTTATACATTTTTAGTCACCGTCTCTGTAGTGTCATGTATTATGATATATTAACATATAATTACACATATTTGAATAGCATGAGAATGTCTATGTGGATTTGGTGTATATATGCTGTATATGCATATATATTATGTATGTTGTACATGGGGTATTTGTACGTCTCTCGTTCAAAGTGTGTTATTCTATATGTCTAGATGAATTTCTTAACATGCATATGTAAATATATGTAAGTTTATATTACTATACATAAGAATAACTGATGTTACCTATATAAACTAGGACCTTAAACATAAACATTATATATATAAGATCTAAGAAAATAACTACTCTAACTTAATGTGAATATGTGAAACCTAGGTTATTATATCCTCTTCTAATCAGAAATAATGATGTTGTTCCACACCAGCCTTCTAAAATGTATTTCAAAATGAATCGTTTCGAAAGTTATTACTAAGTTATTTTCACTTATAAACTTTTAGTGAAAAAGTTGTTCCCGTTGTCGATTAACAGTTCGTTCAAATTTTATAATTTATAATTAGCATTATGAAAACGTTAATTATAATATATCTAGCTAAATTAAATATACTTATAAAATATATAATTAGTTAAAGTGCTAATTAAACAAAAGAAATTTATATATATACACTACACGTTACCTGATTCATTTGACTTTAACACGTTATGCAACACATATTTACTCATAAAATATCTCTATGCAGATTAGAATGAATATACTTGCACGCATTTCACTAATATGTGTAACAATATTAATTGTGGGCTTTCAATACAACAACACTTTTAATTAATTTATATATATGATACAAATGTACGTCAAAAGGGTATATAAAAGTAGCTAAATCTCTCCTTCATACGCACTATCCATAAAGTGTGTGTTTGGTTATATTCTTTATTGAATATGCTAATAAGAAATAATCATTTCTTTTCCAGTGCCTAAAATATAATTAAAACTTATTTACTTCATTTAAAGTGAGATATTATTTAATTTAGGTTTATAAATTTAATAGAAATGTCCAAAGTATGTGGTGAAGAAACAATTTGTTTAAAATTTAAATTTATTCAAAACAAATTTGTTATATTGTTAGATTAACTTTATGTAGGTAAATCTTTTAGTTAAATATGTTAAACTTAATAAATTTATATGCAGGTTACATTTTCTATACATAATATTCATCATATTTATGAGCTGCTTTGAACCTGAATAAATAATGTAACATAACATTAAGCTTAATATGTACAATATTAATAGAATATATATATACCCACACACATTTAATGCATATAGCGAATTGGTAGTACATTAATAAAATGAATTAATGATGTTTGAAGCAAAATGAAAATTAAATGGTTTTGACTTTGTAAAGAACAATGACATGAATATAAAAAAATCGTCAACATGAACATTTGTCCGATGATTCCTAATGTGTACATAATTATAGTTTAAAAACGACTCATTTAGAAAGATATTATTAAGCTTCTTATGTTATAAAATTAAACAGCACAATGCCTGAGAAGAAATTTGCTTTAATTTTGTAAATTTACCTTACGAAAACATTAATTTATAAATAGAACTTATTCAAACATAATAATTTTATATATATCAAAAGCATTTAATTGTTGCCAACCATCAACAACTGTATGACACCCACAAGTTTTTGTGTCTGATGTTGAATCTCCAAATATTACCATTAGTCATTATACCTGAATACAGTTATTAAATCCGTAATCGAAAAATGCTACGGAAATGTTTAATTATTAATTTAATTATTAATTTATTAATTATTAATCTAATTTAATACTAATCCGTAGTATTCTTTTATTACGGTATATATCACTGCTTGAGTATGCTGTTTACGAAAGAGGATAAAGGAAAAGAAAAAGGAAATGAATTTTACTTTTGTGTGTCCTTTTATGTGCACCTATGCATTATATTATAATTATACGCACGTAGATGTATTCTGAAAGATGTGTGTGTTTAATCGGATTACACACCAATCGTTATAACATAATTTTACGTCCTAATAACTTAAATTTGTGTTATAATGCCAATATAAAACTCTCCTATGCTAATAGGGCCTAATATAAATTAAAATTTTATTAATTGAAATGTATTATTAAGTTTTCTATGTTATAAATTTAGTTAAAGGTATAAAAGACCAACATATTAAAATTAACCTATTTTAAATATTAATTATGACAGATTTGTTTTCTTTTGTTAAATTCACTTTATAGAAGTATTATTTATAAAGCTAATGAATTAGTTATGTGCTAATTCAATTTAATAAATTTGTTAATTCCCATATTCATTCCGTGTCTTCGCCTCCCAGACTGAGTTCATCTTTTAAATCAAAATTTAATTTAATTTGAATTTGGTTACAAGATATACCTGACACACACATGTGCGTGCTAAAAATGTTACAATATTCTTAAATATATAATTAAATTACTTGATTAATTTATTGAATCACCAGTAACTAAGTTCATCTGCTTCAAGGTAATCCAAACCAAGATTTGTATGTGTACACGTGTGTTTTCTATATGTGCATGTGCATATATATATTTATGTATAAAAAAAATTAAATAATAAAGTTTTGAGATATTATATTTGAGAATATAATATTTTTTGATATATCATATTTTCTAATTTAATTTAAGCACATATCAATGTGTATATACATGAAATATATTAATATTAAATATAACTGAGGAATATAATATATTATAAAAATGACATTAAATTATTTATGAACTAAATTTTGACAATTGTAAGTTACATGTTACTAAATATAACACTCACCAAAGTATCTCAGATGGAGAGGGAATGCTAGGACGTGCATTTGTGTCTTATGCGTGTGTACATATATTTTTGTTATGAATAAAAGCTTCTATTTTCAATATACATTAAGTTTGTATAGTTTCAACTATTATCTTTCAAATTCATTGGATAAATATTAATATTCCATAATTTAAACATATATCACTCGTACATATGTAACACTGCCTATACATGCATATTCACTGTATCTTATTATATAAATTATGTACAAGCATTTAAATATATATGAAAATTTCTATACTAATACAACTGGACACACAGAGGTGTGTTTGTATCTCTTATCATTCATAAAGAAGAAGTTTGAAATTGGCGCATGAATATATGCCAATGTATATTACAATATACTATATATGTTATTTATCTGTTTATAATTGTTTATATATGACATTAATTTTATAGAACTATATCTAATTATGCATTTATATTTAAATATATTTATACTTTAATTATATTTTAAGACAAATCACCTAGTAAGATATTGAAACAAACACAAGTACCGATAAGCTGCAGTTTTGTTTCAAATTTAACTTTGTCAAAATATTAATTATGACAGATTATGTAATTCAATTGATGAAAACATTTCAAAAGTTTATTACACCGTTAATTAAACAGTAAATTTATATATACCGTCGTATACTGATTCATTACTGTTCAAGAAGCCTTAATGCTAAAATATAAATAAACATTTAATCATTTGAATAATTTAATACTTACAAAAGTTGATGCCTCGGACCAAGTCAAGGTAATTAACATTGTTATATCTTTGATTAACTTGATAAACTTGAGGCTACCGCTATTAACAAAAATATCATCAAATTTCATTTAAACATGCACATATTAATAAATACTAAATAAGTTTTAAATTTAACACACACACACGCACAGATATATATATAGAAGAAATCTGCGTGGAGTTTGCCATTTGAGACCTGACCAGTTGGGCCTCAGAGAGAAGAAATAAAGAAAAATAAAATGCAAATAATAGTTGCATATGTAGAAGCCATGATGTGAAACTTGTGTGAATGTCAATAAGTTTATAATACTGTTTTGGTAAACATGATGTGAAACTTATCCAAGAGGACGATGGTATGTGAAACTAAATTATATTTGAATGTAGAACTTGTTCAAATATATCCATGTTTGATATGTCGTTAAACAAAACAAAAGAAACGTCTATATGATTCACAGTCGTATCTAAGCTCATTATAGACATAATTAGAGCTTTATTTTGCTCTAATTATATGTTTATAACTATCTTTAATTTAAATAATTAGCTCTCACAGGGCTAATTTATAAAACTTGATCAGCAGTTGCCGAAACAAGTTTACATTTTCTTTATTAAAACTTTATCAGTGAAAAGAAAACTTAGTAATAACTTTCGATCATTTTGAAATATGATTATTTACATTTTAGACAGTTGGTGTGGAAAAACACTTTCAATCTCATTATTTCTGATTAGCAGAGGAAATAATGACCTGTTTAACTATGTTTAATCCTCAAGGCTAAACGCTGTGTGTGTGTAGATTTCACATATTTATATTAAGTTAGAGTAGTTAGTTTCTATCACATATATACCTATATTCATAGTTTAAGGTCCTAGTTTATGTAGGTAACATCAGTTATTCGTATATATATTAATATAAACTTACATATTTTTACATATGCATGGTAAAATTTTCATTTATACATAAAAATACACACATACTTTAAACTTAGTATAGAAACTCATATTTATATTTATTGAAAACATTCTCTTTCATCTCTCTCTATTTATCTATATAACAAATTCACTATTACACGTATCACTAATCATTATATAAGAACACATATATATACTGCATAACAAATACCTACATACATACACATTGTCATCTATACCTATTGTGTGCGTAATATGTATACGCTTAAATATGTACGTGTATATTATGCATATAAACCATATGCACCCAATCCACATATACATTCTCATCTATGGCATGCCGTGTAAGTATATGTTAATCTATCATAATATATGACACTTCAGAGAACGGTGATTAAAAATGTATAAAATATATGTATAGTTTAATAGTGTGTGTGTGTGTGTGTGTGTGTGTGTGAGAGAGAGAGAGAGAGAGAGAGAGAGAGAGATGATATATCTAAACAAACACACACACAAGGGCATATAGTCATTCTACATATGCAAACACGCACACATCATAAAAGTGTTAAATGGCGTTGGCTATATTCTTTATTGAATATGCTAATCAGAAATAACGATCTTGCAAGTAGCTAGCTCATTTCTTTTGCCTCAAATATAAATAAAACTTATTTACTTAATTTATTTAAAGTAAGATATTATTTAATTTATGTTTATAAATTTAAATAGAAATATGAGAGCGGCCGTGAACAAGAAACACTTTTGTGTTAAATTTAAATTTATTCAAAACATTAATTATAACAAATTTGCTATATTTTAAAAATTAAATTATGTAGAACTAGCCTTAATATGTTAATTGAACTTAATAAATTTAATATATCTATAGATGTATATATACATGATATACATTTGCATACACTCAAGCTTACATTTCCCTATACATGATATTCATCATATTTATGAGCGAAAAATAAGCATTTGGTAAATTCCTGATGGTACATTTCTTAAGAGATTTTGTTTTTCAAGGGAAAGGGTAAAGCTCCAGTAAGAAATGACTGAGTATATACACATAACACACACGCACACACACCTGTATATAACTGGAGAGTGTTGAAAGGATTTAACAGCTTATCATTTCCTGTTCTAATAGTAAATAATGATCTTGCAATCCTTTGCACTCCAAGTGCCTTATACAAATTAAAATTCTATTTTTATAAATGAATTAGATAGTATGTAGTTTTTATGTTATAAATTTAAATAAAAAATAGAAGGGAATGCGCTACAGCTAGAGCAACCTTATTTTAAATTTAACTTTTATCAGTACATTAATTAACAAATTTTATAAAATATTATCAAATTTGCATTGAAAGAAAGCTTATGATAATTAATAAATACTTTGCACTCCCAAAAAATTTATTATTATTATTACGTTGTTAAAATCCAAGATATTTTAATAGTTTCAAAGTCATTACAACTAAGCCAAACCAAAATATTATGTTATTAATAATTAATAATATTATATATATATATATGTGAACGATAGGATATGAAAGTTTAACAAGAGGTATGCACTGTGAAACTCTTTATATATGCTTATGTGAATAATTAGTTTTGAATTGTCATCTCTTAGAAAATAGGACAGATTCACACCACACATTAAGTTATGAACATTACATTAACTGTTATTAACTTAATGTTATTAGTTAATGTCATCGATCTTCACACCAGCATTAGTTAATCACAACATTAGAAAATTTTAGTTAATGTAGCCTAACTTAATTTAATATAATGTAATGACTTCACACCATATTACATTAGAGTTATTAACATATATGTGTTTTCACATATGTTTTACATTAATTTTATATTAAAAGCTCAATTTATTATATTTGAATATTAAATATTATTTTAGGTTCCACAAATTTTGAATTTTCCTAATTTCCGCATACACATGCACACATACAAATTGAGATTTAAAATAATATTTAATATTTAAAAATTTAATTAAATATATGCTCAGTTATCTATAATGTGGGAGGAGCATTTGGAGCTCTCGCCATTTGCACGCCCTAATGTAAATCCTAAAGCTTTGGCATTAAGTTAATGCCAAGAAATCTTAGCATTTAGTTAATGCTAAATTTTATAAAGAAAGCATTAGTTACACATTATTTTTTAATTTAATGTTTTACTGGTGTGAATAGATTGCATTAACAAATGACATTACATTATCTTTTTAAAATTTAATGCAACATTTAGCCTAGTGTGAAGATAATTACATTAAATTTAACTAATGTTCATAAGTTAATGTGTGGTGTGAATTGGTCCTTATGTATTATCAAAATTACATTAAATTATTTATAAAGTTTGACATTTTATAAACCATGCGTTGCCTTTTTAAATAGTGAATATGAAACTGTAGACGCTAAAAACGGCTAAAGGAAAATCAGAAAACTGAATACATGTGAAATAATACCGGCATACCAAACACACAAAACTATATGTAATTAATAAATAAATTATATATATATTCTCACAATAAATACACTTTAGAATTCGTCGTCATTGTCCATATGATCTCTTCTAGTTGCTTTTAATTCCAATAACACCTTGGTCTTGCATCTCAATGGACTTTGTGATTGATTTACCATTAGTTAAGGATTTGATGCTATTCTCATTGTTATGGTCCTTCATAACTAAGTTAGAAGTCTCTTCACTAGAGATAGTCTTTGTACATGGCAGGAAGTGAGCCATTTTAATAAAATGGACATTTTTCAGTTACACGGACTTCCCAATAACATTGTTAATGATCGTGGTTCACAGTTTATTACCAAGTTCTGACAACAACTTCTCGAGTTACTCAAGATCAAGAGGTTGTTATCTTTGGGTTATCATTTAGAATTTAATGGTCAATCAGAACACATTATCCAAACCCTCGAACAATATTTATAGTGCTTCATTAACTACCAACAAGATGATTGGTTACCATTATTGCCCTTCGTTGAGTTCTCCTATAACAACTCTAAGCATGCATCAACTAGTATATCACCCTTCTATGCCTTGACAGGTCAACTTCCAAGATGGAGTTTTGATATGCCAGGAGTTTGATGCTTTGGGGTCTTGAACGTAAATACATCGTCCTTTGAAGGTGATTATGATTAACAAGTTTTTTTATCATAGTTTATGTGGGGAGGAACAAATTAAAAAGAGTGTTGATTGATGAAGGTTCATGAGTGAATTTTATTGAAGAGAATGAATGTAAAAAATGGGTTTAGGACCTATACAACTTGCTTCATTTAATCTTAAAATGACTTATCAACGAAGTGTAAAGCCAATAGGTATAATGAGAGTAATCAACATATGTGTGAAAGGATTTAAGTATAAAATATCCTTAATACTAGTTCTCAAAATGGAAGGACAAGATTCAACATATACTATATTGTTGGGCCGACCTTGGCTCAAAATTGTTTAGGTTGTGTAGGATTGGGGCTGAAGGAAAATAACAGTAAGATAAGGTAATATGAAGGTTGATATCTATATAAGCAATATATAACAAAGGAGAATAGACCAATTGCATTACAAGGTTATGATTGTATGTAGGGCTTGAATGATTAATAAGAGGAGAAAATTTTAAGAATATATCTTGATTTGAAAGCTCTTGCAAAAATTGATCTATATGCAAGTGCGTAGGAGAGAGAGTATCTCCCAAAAGAAATAGGAAGATGTTAAATTGGGGTTGCAAGAAAAACTTTATAAGTTTGTTTCTTATGAAATTAATCTACATGAATAACTTGCAAATTATACTCATATTTATAGTATTCATCTTTTAGAGCAAGTCAATATAGGGATAAAGAAGGAACTTAAGACATTAACCATAGCTCAAGGGTTAGATGTTGATTTTAGAGATAGAGGATGGCAAAGTATAAAGATGTATTTGCATAGTCATATCATGACCTACCTCTAAAGTTATGTATGCATATTACTATTTAATTGTTGCCAGGATGTCAATCGGTGAAACAATAGAGATGTCACATCTTATTTATGTTGCACTATTATAAAGGACGATGTATTTACTGTTATCTTATTTCGATGGTGGAAGCTCTAAATAAGATGTAGTATTAATTCGTATACCAATGGCATAGGTTGCGATATTTCCATTTTTATTTCCCACATGATAAAGGGTACTTTGACGATGACAGCTCTAAATAAGATGATAGTGACAAATTAATACTACATTTGTCATAGTTTTTACCATGACATGCTCTTTTTATTGAAGGTTGATTGTTGTACATACTTAATTATGTTGTTGAGCCCCACTTAGTGCACTTAGGTGTGTTGGCCAAGTGTCATTAATCAACTCAAAAATTCTGAGTGAAGGCAAACCCCTCAGTTAGATTCTTAGTTAATTTTAATGAGTTTTCATGTTAAATTTAGCTAAAAACACCCATAGGGCTGACCCAACTCTAAGGTCCTAAACCCCTCAGGTTAAGGTTTAAGAGTCGATGGGTCGTTAAATTAAACTTACCAACCCTTATTTTATTAGGTCTAGCATTCAGTGCCATTCCACTTTAAAAAAACATGAATTAAGTGAGCAAACATACTAAAGACTAAGATTCTCTAATTCCTTTCTCCCTGCTAGCATGAACCTAACTTATGTCTTTTAGCACATAGGGATACATCACACTTTAAGGGTAAGCCTATCCTTAGTGTTGGGGAATTCACATTGTTGTGCTTAGGTATCCAATAACATGTTCACACACATAGAAGGTCTTGTTGGAGAACACATTTTGTTAACCTATAGGTTGAGGCATGTTCTTCTCCACATCAAATTAAGGGTAACACTCACAACTAAGTAAGACACGCATCCTAATGAGCATTGTTTGTGCCTTTATCCAATGTGAGCGTGGATCTTGACAGATGGGTTCTCTTTACTAAATTGGCTTTTAGGGTTGGTGTCTATATAAGCCATGTTCATGGCCTCAAGAATAAGAGACGATATGTCTTTAGGTAGGGATAAAGCATTTAAAAGATAAATTTGTCTCTTGAGGTTGTTCTATAAGGACTTAGGAGATCAACTTATATTTGTTTCTGGCAATGTCAATACATAATCCTTATAAACCATGTCATTTTCCAAATGAATAGTCCAAAATGTTATTAGAAATATTAGATGAATAACCAAATATGCTATTATTTATCCTCTTAATAATAAGAAAGTTCTTATCACATTCTCATTAACCAATTGACCAAAGTGTAATTGCTTGTTTAAATTATCATTCTAGCTATAATTGATTTACAATGTGTTGCACATCATTTCCTAATTGGACCTACCTTTGCCACATTACCATTTGCCTCAATTGTCTTTATATTGGTGATCTCGTCATGGTCTTGTTTACCACATGATTGTGACATGTCTTACATTCATTTCAAGTGAGATTTATCATGTCAACCAATCAATTGGGACTCGTTCCTCCTACTTCATTGCTATTACTCATTGAATTCACCCTTGACATGCTACTTGGATGACACAATGGCATCATGTGGGAGAATTATTTATTGATGGGAGCTTGCCACATTGCAAACTTAACAATACCTTTCCCTCTAGGCCTATAGCCCAGCTTGGACATGCAATGATGAGGTTGATAGCCATTGCAAGGAGACCAAGCAAGGTCATATCCTTTTAGTTTTCATGTTCTTTTTCTCCTTCTTACCTAAGCACTACACATCATATAGTTAAGCAAATGTTTCTCATATAGACTCATTAATTCTTCTTGAAATTTATCTAACAAGATAATAATTAAATCATTTCGGAGGTTAGCTAACTCCCTTTACCTGATAACCCAATCGCACACTAAAAGGAGTACACATTTTACGAGAGGTTGAGGCATGCCTCCAACCTCCTTATTCACATCAAGTTAAAAGTAGCACTCACGACTAAGTAGGGCACACATCCTAATTAACAATGTGAGCATTATTTGTGGCCTTGTTTAATTATGAACATGGGATCTTGATAGTTCCTTATAGGTTCACAAAGAAGGGTTGGCATTTGTGAGCCATGTTTGTGGAGCTTGAGAGGTTATGGCAAGATGTGACACATTTGAGAAACAATGTCATAAGAATATGACATTAAACTAAATGACACATGGTACAATGCTCTTGGCATGACCTTTGGGGTTATGTCATGTGTTTAACACTGATGGGGTTGGATATCTTGGCAAACATGCACGCTTATATTTGCATCAAGGTGTTAAGCCTTAGGCATCTACTCAAGAAAGGTTATGTTTCATAACTAGGTGTTTTAATAAGCACACTTGACTAAGGGTGTTCTTTCTAGGGGTGTCAGAGTTTTAACCCAAAGGGCCAACACGTGGCGACACGTGGCTACCATGTGGCCATTTGACGTCATCACCATGTGTGAGCAACGCTAAGTTTCCCAGAACAACCCCAACGAGCCTTAGGGTTAGACTCTAATGCCCAAGTGGACAGGAGACTTAGGGTTTAGCCTAAGTCTCCCTAGAGTGTCTACCCCCAAAACCCTTGAGGGATAACCCTAGTTGATTTAGGGTTTAGCCTAAGTCTCCCTAGAGTGTCTGCCCCCAAAACCCTTGAGGGATAACCCTAGTTGACTTAGGGTCTTGCCCTAGAAGACCTAGACAGGCTCATGCCCTAACCCCCATCAAGGAGACATGTGTTCCGCACATACCCCTAGACAGAGCTAAGGCATCGTCACTTACCCCTTGAGGAATCACCCTCATCTGGGAGTACAACCCCTTTAGGGCGACAAGGGGTACCCTGAACCACGACTAACCCCTAAGGGTTTGAGTGGCCAAGTTATACCCTAGACCTAGAGCTAGTACTTAATGAGGACACGAGTGTCCTGCTAAGCAAACTCCCTAAGGCTAGGTTTGGGATAACCCTAAGCACATGACCTTGCGAGTGCCTCACGAAAGGGCTCCTGCTAACATGTTTAGGTTGTTCAACCCTTGAATTCCAAGGAGAACACTCCCCTAACCAAGTGTGCCAAAGCACACCTAGTTATGAGACCTAACCTCCCTTGAGCAAATGCCCAAGGCTTAGCACCCTAGTGCAAGCATAAGCATGTCTGTTTGCTAAAGTATCCAACTCCTTGGCGACAAGCCCATGACATAACCCCAAAGGGCGTGCCTCAGGCGTTGTACCATGTGACGTTTAGCCCAGTGTCACATCTCCATGTGACACTGCCTTCCCCGATGTGGGCTATCATGCCATAGCCCTTAGATTCAAGAGTTGCACCAAGTACCACAAACGTGGCTCCTAAATGCCAACTCTAGAACCCCAATGAACCCTCAGGAACCAAGTAATGTGAACCTGTCAAACAAGATCCCACGCCCACAGTTGGACAAGGACACGGATGTGCCTTGCTTGGCCGTGAGTGCTACACCTAGCTTGACGTGGAGGAGGAGGCTGGAGACAAGCCTCAACCTCTGCCTCTTGGAACGTGCATTCCGACAAGACCTCCCAGGCATGGATTCGCCAACGTTAAGGGTAAGCTACCCCGAAGGTGGGACGTACCCCTGGCATCTGGAAGTTAGGGCGGCACAACAGAGGGTTGTGCCTTGACGACACAAGCTAGAGCTTGCACCGGGAGAAGAGTAACGAGCTCAGTCATGAACCCAGGAACCCTCACTCCTATATACTACCTTATTTATGTGACAGAGGCCCCCCCCCTGTTTTCCTGTTTACATAAGTGGGCTAGCACTGAAATCTCATTCCCAGAGGGAACATACTTGGTGAGTTATCCATCGACCCCTAAACCCTAACCTGTCAAACCTGGGGGTATTTCTAAGCATATCCGACATGCCGAACTCACCGGAACTAGCCATTAATCCAACCGGGACACGGAAAACGAGGGTAAGAGTTTTCTAGAAGGTAAGTGCTACCTTCGCTTAGAGTTTCTCGAGATATCTAAGGACAGCCGGCCGGACTACCCCTAAACACCTAAGTGCACTAAGCGGGGTGTTTCTCACTACATCTAGGGCTTGTCAACATAGTACAGTAGGTAACAACAGTCAACGTCCAAAGTAAAGAGGAGTCATAGTAAAAACTATGACAAGGGGTGTGTGAACATGTTCAGCGGTTAACTAACCTAAGCTCATTTGCAAGAACCTTTTTAAGAGGCACTCGCATGGTTATGTAGTTATGGTTCTCCAAACTTAAGCTTAGGGGTTTGCTTACACTAAGTACTAACCTCAACTTAGCCTCACAAGCCCTTAAGGGTTTAGTCATGGTTAGGGTACCCCTCATCACCTTAAATGAGTTGTACTCTTGGGTGAGGGTGATTTCTCAAGGGGTAAGTCATGATGTCTTAACTTTGTCATAATATATGTGTGGGGCATGTCTCCTTGGCTTAATTAGGGCGTGAGCTTGTTTAAGTCTCATGTGACATGATTTTAAAGTCTACTTGGGTTATCCTCATCGGTCCTAAGGGTAGTCACTCTATAGGGGACTTAGAGTAGGATCTCGAGTTTCATACCTACTTGGATATCTGAGTCGGACTTTTAGGGTCTTCTTAAAAGACTTATCATTGCTCACACAAGGCGATGACACTTAATGACACTTGGCAACTGCCTATTGGCACGTTTTGGCCTTTGGGTCAAAAACTTTAACACTAATTACCTATTGAAATTTGTTACGAGCTTATTGAAATCACATTTACTCTATTGCGTTTGCTTGGTGCAATTTGAGGGGACATGGGATAAATTCTTATCGCAATGGACACAATTAGTAACATGTCAATGGACTAGTTATTGCCTATGTTGGAATGAATTGTATGCATGCTTTAATAATGAAGAAAATAATATCATAAAGCTTTACAACAAAGGATGAATTTTTAATAAATCAAATATGCAATAAAATATTAGTTTGGTGCCTAACAAAGGTTTTGTGAGGGAGTTGCTCTTTTAATTTTATGCTAATTGGTTGTCAACTTTAATGAAAGCACAATGGATATTATAAGCCTCACAAGTCGAATTGATAATTAACATTAGTGAACTAACCCTTGGTTTTGATAAAGGGAAACAGAAGGATAAGTAGACATGATGTGAAGAATACATAGATCCTAAAGAATAAAGCTAATGTAAAAAGATTGAAATGTAAGGAGAAAACTCAAGTTAGGGTTCATGCCAACCCTAAAGATTGGATAGTATTAATAAGTTGTAACTCAAAGGATATGTGTGCAATGAGAAACACTTAAATTAAGATTACAACTATAAATTAAGAAGTAGAAAAGAAAGCATGTGTGTGGTATAAAACCATGAGTTTATAACCGGCTTAATCTTGGTGACATGGGTTTGAACATGTCACCTTTGAGAAGAAGAACACATGTGTGCAAGCCCCAAGTCGTTTAGAGGTATGTGCAAAAAGTAATTATGAATGGGAATGTGATTTATGTTAACCCACTTATTATGTTAGAAAAAGACAAAAAAAAAAAGAGTAAAAATCGAAGAAAATAATACAAAGAATAATTAAAAATGAATAATTAAAATCTATTGTGTTTTTGGCTTATGCCTTGACAATTTAATTTAGAATTCTTTATATAAGTCTAATTAAGTCATCATGAATATAATCCCCTCAATATTGAGCAAATTATGTAATTAAATATAAATAATAAAAAAAAATTCCTCTATAATGTTAGATGTTGGATCAATAGAAAGAAATAAGAAGAGAGGATTAAATGGGATTATTATAAAAATAAGGATCTTAAATAATATTTGCAATTTTGAAGCTTTACCTGTAATTTAATAATTATTTAGAGACACTAATAGTGTTTAAGATTATTATAGTCAACTCTCATATGGTTAAATCGTTGAGATTCTGTATATATTTCAAAATTCTATCACAATAGGATCAAACATCAATTTTACAATATCATAATACAACTTGTTTAAATATTGTGTGCAACAATTTTAATTAGAGTACAATAGCAATAGGATCGTCATCAATGCCCCATGCCCTAGTAGTGGTCTCGTCTTTATTTATGTTCCAATCTCAATTAAAAATTCAGCTTTAATAAAATGTGAGGGGAACATTGGCTTGTCATTGTTATGAACCTTTATTTAAATTTAAGAAATAACATCTTAAAAATAATGATTTGTGCATGTAATAATATGCTAAAGCACATAATTTCATTTAGGAATTGCCATGATTTTGTTAATTAGGTAGATTTTTTGCTTTAGAATATTTAAACCTACCACCCAAAACACCTTTCAACTTGTCACCTTCATCGCTAACATCACTGTGCCATATCAGTACCACTACCAATTCCAATTAGAGTTTTCACTTTTAGTTTCAACTAGAATTTCAATCTCAGTTTCAATTGGAGTTTCACTCTTAATCTCAACTTAAGTTGCAATTTCCAATTCCATTGACAGTGTGCCATTATATAAAAGAACTTCCATATTAGGTTTTTTTTAGAACGTTCAACATAAGTCAACCTTGTTCTTTTGGGTTACTTGAGTTTCTGTTCTATTTGGTTATTTTCTTAAGTTTTCTGATTCATCCAAAATCTTATTTTTGTAACTCTTTATTGAATATAATTTCTTCTTTTTCTTTTACTTTATTTCTTTCATTTTTAATCCCTCAATCCCTTAAGAATTTTGTAGAGTTTGAACAACATTTTATAAACATGTTTAGTGATACGAATTGAAAATGCATTGCCATCAACACACTCTAGATCAAGGTTAGTAATGACATATGCATTTGAGTTCAAGATGATTGCTAAAGACATTTCTTGGGATGTTGTGGCCTTATAGAAACATTTTCATGTTAGTTTGTGAGATGATGGCAAAGATTTTTTTTCTCCTGGTCAAATCCCACCTCTCTTATATTAGCTATTTATCAATCTAGTTGTTTGTTGAGACAATCATCGATTAAAGCGTAGCTGTGTAGAGTTTCCTCACAACATTATTCATGTCATTGTCCATGAAGGGAAAGGATTGCACTTGAGCCAATGGAGTTGAACAATTGTCTCTATCAACGATTTTTAATTGTTGAGTGACAACACTAAATCAACAATAATTTGTGTCAATATTGTGAAGATTCGAACCACGATTTGGAACATTGTCATTGCCATTTAAATCAAATCACTAGTTGTTAAGCATATGTTATGGATCGAGTTTTCAAGGAAACAATGATTACAAGTGTCATATACAATAAAATACTATCTTTTACTTTAAAAGTTGATTGTTGTTACCTTCTATAATTCATGTCAAGCCTTTAGATGTATTGAGAAACAACTTCGTTTGGTGTACTTAAGTCTTTAGGAATGGTTTGACCAATTATCGTTAAATATCTTGAAAAACTTTAGTAAATATGAAACTTCTAACTCCTTTTGGATTTAAGGTTTGTGGGTGTGTCAAATGAGTCAAATATAGTTAAAAACACCCCCTATAATTGACCTAACCCTAGAGTTGCCCCCATGCCTTGTTGTCAGGTTTAAGGTTAGGTTAAGTAGGTTAAATTCACTAACATTGGGGCCCAATTACACAAATAGGAAAAGAAGGGGCATCAAAATAAGGTAGAGCATATGTAATGAGAGTTTTAAAGTTCAAAAATGCTCACTTATTGGTTCAGACTTAAGTTTATATTATTAAGGCACAACCCATATTGTGTTGCCTCAACTTTTAGTTCACGTGGGTATGCCACACCCTAAGGTTTGCCTAACCCTTATCGTTGGCAAATTTATGCCTCCTTGACTGAATACCACCTAACGAGTTAACCAATTCTTGTCTAATAACCCGTTTGTGAAATTGAAAAGTGTTACTCAAATTCACATTTCACAAGTTTAACCTAACATGGATTATCTTATTAGATTTGTGGATTTCCAAAATTGGGCATATAACAAGCCATGTTTGTGGAACCATATAAAAATTCTGACAGTAGAGTAAGAACATCTTATTGGTACATAAAAGTGTTTCAACTCTTAAATACTAAGTCCATTTTCATAATTTAAGATTATTAAAGCATTTACATAGATGTTCATGTCACATCTTCACAATCTAATTTCTATAAAGGACTCATGGATAGTAGAACAAATGCGAATTTCAGCATCATTTTAAAACCAACTCATCAACTTGATCGAGTTGAGGTTTTGAATGAACAATTAATTAAGTCTAGTCATGTTATGGTGAAGTCTGATCCATTAAAGTTTAAAGCACTTGAATTCCATTGTGTCACCTTCTTCAATGTGATTTCTGAAGTGCTTAATTATTCTCAAACTCTCATGGTTGCAATTGTCGAACTATTATCAGCTGGAAGACATATGATCTATGTAACTTGAAGGTATATATCACCCCAATGCATCCTCCTCGTTCCAGACCGTTTGAATAGCAAGGACAACTAACTAACCAAGACCTTATATTACCAAGTATGATGTATGTTTTTCTGATGTTCAATTCAGATGCATTGTAAATTTGATTAAATATTTAATAAATTTTTTAAATAGTTGATTAAATATTAATAACTTTTTCGGCATTAAGTTGTAATTTCTATAGCTTTTTGTTTTACTTATTACAGAATATGTGTGTGTGTGTGTGTGCGCGCGCGTGCAGCGCCACCGAGTGTTTCCAAATAACGACCAATGTTATCTAGATAGACATAGGCTTAAGGTGTAAATAGAGTCGTTGTACCTGTGTTAAGTGCCTTAAAAATAAAGAATACTTTAATATATTTTAGATAAATCACTTACAACGATAATGAAACCAACAAAAATAAAATTAAAAATATAAATGAAACTGTTGTGAAACTCAACATGTTTGCTATGTGTTTTGGTAAACATGATTGCGATATGTGAAACAAATAAATACGAGAGTGTGAAACGGTTTGAAGAATATCTAAATGCGTTTAAATGTACATGTAACGTGTGTATATTCTACTCACAATTATATCTCCGCCAGGTAATGAAGGTATTAATTAGGTATTGTTCTATCACACACACACACACACACACATATGCACATAAATATATACCTTTGTGTGTCTCTCACACACACAATGAATACCATAAACGCTAGAACATGCTATACAGGTTTAATGCTCATTTATGTATTATCAATAATAAAAATTAGCATTAAATAAAATATAAGTATAAATTATGTGTATGGAAGCACATAAATATTAAATTGAACATACTAATACAAAACACACACACACACACGTGTGTGTATCATATGTGTAATATATATATATATATATATATATACTATATATATAATTCATGTAGGCTTACACTCTTGTCAAACTTTGTGAATTTAAAAAGTACAGATATATATTATATATCAATATAATTATGGTATTGTATATGACATTTATTATATTAAAAACTTAAAAAAACATGACCTCTCGTAGGTCTTTAAGTAATTACTTTAACTTAAGTGAAATCTGCCAACTCAAACCTCTCAACCGTTGAGCACATGGAGGGCTTACACCTAGAGTTAAACTTATAAAATCAAATTCTTTAATCTTATAAAATTTAAACTACACTAAAACTTGCAATATAGATTTAATTTAAAATCTTACTAAACTTACCACATCGGGAAAGAGTTTAATAGCACATGCTTATCCCGTCCATGCTGCAAAATTTAAATAAAGCACAGATGCGATCATAATATATAAGTAAAACATATACATAATATCCACACAAATGCAAAAAAAAAATTTGTACATAAAAACTCTCTAAACACCACTATGAGTTGTTTGATTTTTAACTATACACATACTTATTTAATGGACTCACAATTCAAAGAATACATGGATGACTCGTGTACATGTTAGATACATCTCTAAATAGAAATCCCATATTGAATGTATAGTCTCTAAAATAAAGGTATGGTATTTTAATTTGTAAAAAAAAATTAATCTTTAAGGATCAAAGAATCTTATTTAAATGTTCTATAATGACTCATTCATAAATGTTTTGAAGTGAGCACCATTAACATACTCTTGTAGTTGATATATATTAATGCATCTTAAGAAAATCAATTTAATATTCACCTAGATTAAAGCATTTTTCTAACATGAAAGATAGTGCGTGCACTCCATTAATTATAATTTATATACAACATTATTAACTTTTTAATCTGATAGTCAATTTATTATATTTAACTTTACTTAATGCTTCAATAAAGATTTTTTTACAAATTCAGTGAATTATTACTCGAACATAATATTCAGTAGCTATTACATAAATAGTTTGAATAGTTGTTACATAAATTTTATAACCATTATTTATGCCTAAAATCTTTTGCCCCTTATATATCACAGGCATATAGCAATCACCCTAAAACTTAAACCTTTTGCCCTATTTCATATATTTTTTTGTATTACAGAAATATAAATATAAGTGTTCCGTCATGCAATTTAATTGCAGATTGGCCACTCTGTGCCGTTCGATCAACGTTCCCAACGCGTTCTATCCACTAATACTAGGCATTTACACACACAGCAAAAACATTATATAATTGGATAGTATATATAAATTGAATTTATATAATCTACATATGTCATACGTAACACACATATAGACACACACATATTAATATACCTAAGTGAGTGACACTGGAATCGTCAGTATAAGAAAGTTCCTGCATTCTTATAAACTGTACGGCATTCAGCTTGTATTTTTATATATTAATTTTATGATTTATTAAAAGTTTAGATAAATTAATTAATGTGCACATCAAAATTTAAATTTAATTAAGAATAGTATTTTATATTTACGTGAATAATAATATATCGATACATTCATATGCTCTTGTGAAGCTTCTACTTTATGTATTACAAGCTTGTCTATTTAGAAAAAGTGTATGTATAAAAATTATAATATGTTTCGATTTAGGAACCTGTCACAGCAATCGGAGGGTTTCAAGCAGTCCGTAGTACAATTATGTTTAATTAACACGTTTAAGTAAATTTATAACCGTGCTTTCATCAATTAAATTTAATAAAAAGATAACGAATCAAAAGCAATTTAGGGAACTTTATCAAAATAGTAAGTTTGTTAAATTTTATTAAATTCTCTTTATGAGCTTATGAATTAGTTAAATGTGATAATTAATAAATTTATACCTGAACTGTGTATTACCTCCAATTGCTACGACAGATTTTCCGTCTAAACATAAACTTATTATGGTATGTGATATGGACTTGTGTACACTCAAGTACATATATACCTTACATTATCGTAACATAAACACACACGTACAATTTATTAATATTCTTAAATATATAATCAGGTTGATTAAATTAATTTACTTATTTAATCTGGTTCAAAGGTAATTCAGTTGTATTCAAAACCAGAACATCAGAATGTGTCTGAGTAAAAAGCTTTCAATTAATATCATCAATTTGAGATATTATTTTTAACCAGTAAAGTTATTGATATCATTTTTCATCATTGAATTTAAACACACACCGATATACATGAATATATTAATATTTTTAATATTAAATATAACTGGGACAAATAATATGTTATAAATAAAGTAATAAATTATGTGTTGCGTCTTCAATTGGTGAATATATCACTTAAGAATTAGCATTCCAGAGTAAACATAATTCTTCATGCAAAAACCTCAACCACGAATATGATTTGTGAAATTTAAACAATGCGATGATGTGAAACTTGTTCGAAGATATAAAGTGTGTGCCTAGAGAGATTATAATACTATGCTCGATTAAACACACACGTACACTTATGGGAGTACAGACGTGGCTTAGATACGATTGTGAGTAACAAATAACGATCTTGTAAGTTAGCTAATTTGCTTTCCCATTTCAGATGCCTAATATGTAAATAATTATAGCTTAAAAATGAATCATTTAGAAAGATACATGCAAAGGTCAGGTGGATTGATGAGAAGAAATTTGCTTTAATTTTATAAATTTACCTTACTAAAACATTAATTATGTTTTTATAACTAAAACTTGTGAATTAATTTAAATTACATATTTATATATACAGTGCATTAAAATGAATTAAGTTTTATATGTTATAAATTTATTTGAAAGTAGAAAGAAGTTACAAGCAACATATCGGTTTAAATTTAACCTTATTAAAATATTAATTATAAAAAATTCGTTTTTTTTTAAATAGTATTGTTTTTAAAGCTAATTACTTAGTTATGTGCTAATTCAATTTAATAAACTTATGTATTCCCTTATCACAACAGAGTTGTCATTTAAAGATAAACTTATTATAATTCTAATTTGATTACAAGATATGTGTATGTGACACCAACACACACGTGTGTGCTATTAAATGCTAAAAGCGGTATAAAAATTTTAACATATAATTAATTTTGATTAATTCATTTACTTATCATGAACCACCAGTAGCTAATCCAAACCAAGATTTGTATATGGATACGTGCATATAGTTTATCAATAAACTTTCTTTAATAATATCAAATTTTAAAGTTTTGAGATATTATTTGAGAATATAATACTTTTTATCCAACCATCGGTATATCATATTTTCTAATTTAATTTAACCAATGTGTATATATATATGGAATATATGGAATATTAAATATAATTGAGGATTATAATATATAAAAATGACATTAAACTATTTATTTGACAATTGTAAGTTACATGTTGCTAAATATAACACAGCATACCAGTCTCTTATGCGTGTATCATATATTTTGTTTATGAATAAAAGATTGTATATTATTATTATCGTTAAATTTGTATAGTTTTAAATTATTATCTTTCAGATTCATTGGATAAATTTAATATTCCATAATTTACTGACACGAAAAAATCACATTTTCAAATTTAATTTAAACATATATCACTTGTACATATATCACGTGCATAATGATGTATAATATGCATATTACTGATATAAGTTATGTATATGCATTTACATAATATGAAAATGAATATACACATGTGTGTTTGTATCGTTTATCATTCGTAAAGTAGAAGTTTAATGAATAGATGCCAATATATATTACAATATAATAAATATATTATGTATCTGTGTATAATTATTTATATATGACATTAATTTATATAACTATATATTCAGATTAAATATATTTAAAATTTAATTATATTTTAAAACAAATCAATTCAAATTTTGACCAAACACATAATAAATTTACGAAGCCTAAACAGGAATGCACTTTTATTAAAACATTTAGAAAGTTTATATTTTTACAGCGTTAATTAAACAGGAAAATATATATACTATATTTTGTGTCTGATTGTTCAAAAGCCTCCATTTAATGCTAAAATATAATTAAACATTTAATCATGTGAATAATTTAGTACTTACAAAAGTTGATGTCTCGGACAAGTTTGGAACCGTCAAGGTAATTAACAGGTGTAGACAAACCAAGATTCTCTCAAAACTAGGATTTCAGAAATACATGTGTGTATATATTGTTATAGCTTTGATTAATTTGAAATTACCGCTAATATCATCAAATTTCATTTAAAGATATATTAATGTAAATATATTAAAATACTAAATAAAATTTAAAGTTTAACATTTATAAATGATTTTTGCGGAATGTATTGCTTACAAATTTATTAAAGGTATATATAATAGGTCAGACAATGAAAAGGGTAAAGCCGAAAGCATTTCTAATACACAACATATACACACAAATACATATAATGCTAAAATGAGTACTGAATATAAATCTCCTCACTGACTCACACACACACACACACACATATATGAGAGAAGAAATTAAAAAAAAAGAAAATAATTGCATATGTAGAAGCCATGGTGTGAAACTTGTGTGAAACTCAATAAGTTTTGTTTTGGTAAACATGATGTGAAACTTTATCCAAGAATATAAATATGTGAATGTAAAACTTGTTCAAATATATCCATGTTTGACATGTCGTTAAACAAAACCAACAAACGTGTTTATGATTCACAGTCGTATCTAAGCCGCCAGCTCTCTCTATACATACTCACTCTCCTCTCTCTCTCTCACACACACACACACACACGCGCGCGCGCGCACACGCACACGCACACGAAGATTATTAAACCATACAAATATTTTACAGTGTCATGTATTATGATATATTAACATATAATTACACATGAGAATGTCTATGTGGATTTGGTGTATATGGTCTATATGCATAATATACACATACATATTTAAGCGTATACATATTATACACACAGTAGGTAGAGATGACAATGTGTATGTATGTATTTGGTATGCTGTATATGCTTTTATATATATATATATATATATATATATATATATATATATATATATATATATATATATATATGTATGTATGTATGTATGTATGTATGTATGTATGTGTTGTATATGGGTATGTGTACGTCTCTCGTTTAAAGTACGTGAGTGTGTATTCTATATGTCTAGATGAAAATTTTAACATGCATATGTTAATATATGTAAGTTTATATTAATATACATAAGAATACCTACATAAACTAGGACCTTAAACATAAACATTATATATATAATACGAATATAGGTAAGAAAATAATTACTCTAACTTAATATGAATTGTGAAATCTAGGTCACTATATCCTCTTCTAATCAGAAATAATACCAGCCTTATAAAATGTAAATAATCGTATTTCAAAAATGAATCGTTTAGAAAGTTATTACTAAGTTATTTTCACTTATAAACTTCCATTGAAGAAATCGTAAAGTTGTTCTCGCTGTCGGTCAACAGTTTGTTCAAATTTTATAATTAGCATTATGATAACGTTAATTATAATATGTTTAGCTAAATTAAAGACATTTTTAAATATATAATTAGTTAAATGTGCTGATTAAACAAAATAAATTTATATATATACACTACACGTTACCTGATTCATTTGACTTTAACACGTTATGCAACACATATTTACTCCATAATAAAATATCTATATGCAGATTAGATGCAGATTAGAATGAATATACTTGCACGCATTTCACTAATATGTGTAACAATATTAACTGTGGGCTTTCAATACAACAATACTTTTAATTAATATATATGATACAAATGTACATCAAAAGGTGTACGAAAGTAGCTAAATCTCTCTCTCACACACACTATCCATAAAGAGTGTGTGTTAAAAAACGTTGGTTATATTCTTTATTAAATATGCTAATAAGAAATAATCATTTATTGTGCCTAAAATATAAATTAAAACTTATTTGCTTCATTAAAGTAAGATATTATTTAATTTAGGTTTATAAATTTAAATAAAATATGAAATGTACGTGGTGAAGAAATACTTTGTTTGAAATTTAAATTTATTCAAAACAAATTTGTTATATTTTCTAGATTAACTTTATGTAGATATTACCTTTTGAAACTTATTAAATTTATTTATAAACTGTGTTACCATGATATAGACTTGCATACACTCAAGCGCATTTCCTATACGTAATATTCGTCATATTTATGAGCTGCTAGTTTGTGTTTGAACCTAGAATAAATAATGTAACATAACATTAAGCTTATGTACAACATTTTCATGTAAGACTTAATATTAGAATATATATATATATACCCACACACATTTATGATGCATATAGTGAATTGGTAGTACATTAATAAAATGAATTAATGATGTTTGAAGAAAAATTGAAAATTAAATGGTTTTGACTTTGTGAAGAACAATGACAAGAATATAAGGAATCATCATGAAGATTTGTATAATTGATTCCTAATGTGTACATAATTATAGTTTAAAATGACTCATTTAGAAAGATATTGATAAGCTTCTTATGTTATAAAATTATTTTAAAACATGCACAATGCCTGAGAAGAAAATTTGCTTTAATTTTGTAAATTTACCTCCCGAAAACATTAATTATTTTTTATAAATAGAACTTATTAAAACGCTAATTAAACATAATAAATTTATATATATTAAAATTATATTTCAATTGTTGCCAACCACTGTATGGGCACCCACAATTTTCTGTGTCTGCTGTTGAATCTCCAAATACAACCACTACAAGCTCTATACTTGAATATGCTGTGCTCTATGAAAGAAGAAAAAAGAAAAGAAACTTGTGTCCCTCTCTCTCTATATATTATATTTATATGCACCTATGTATATATTATAACTATATGCACGTAGATGTATCCTGGAAGATGTGTGTGTATGTTAATATTCAGGGGAATATGCTGACAAGCTGAAGAGTCAACGGTCGTGACAGTTAGACTGAGATAGATTATAACAGCGTGTATTAATTAAAAAACCCTAGTTGAGTCGATTCGTTTCATGGTAGCGGAGCCGAGATTCTGATCAAGACGAGTTTTCCCGCAGCAGCATGTCTCCGTCGTCGTCGCAAGTGCTCGAAGTCTACGATGGCAAAGATTTTCCGTCGTGGAAACTTCAGATGCAACTCTACTTCCTGGAAAAGGATCTGTGGAATGTGGTGAGGGGAAAGGAACGGCGACCTCCATCACCAGTCCGGCAGACCAAGAAGAAAGCGAAGGAGGGTGAAGAAGAAACAAAGGATGAGGATCCGGTGGACACCTTGAAAGCAGAGCGCAAGGATTGGGATGCCAAGAACGACAAGGCGTTGGGCATCTTAGGTCGCGCTCTGGCAAAAAGATACAGGAGCCACCTGAACATGGAGGATACAGCGAAGGCGAATTGGGAGAAGATCTGCCAGGTTTTTGGCACATGCAGCAGGGCACGGTTGATCGATCTGAAAACCCAGTTCAACGGGTGTCAACAGGGCAGTAGTTCAGTAAATGACTATGCCAGTCGCCTTATGGGCCTTGCACAGCAGATCACTGACGCTCAGGAGAATCCGGTCGGTGACGACGAGCTCACTTCAGCACTGTTCAAGGGACTCTCCACAACCTTACTCGTTTCTGGAGCCCATCTCATGAATTCTCACCTCACCTTTGAGGAGATTGTTGCAGAACTCTCAGCTCTTGAGAACTTCCTCAGCCCCGAGGAAAAGAACAAGGAGGAGAAGGTAGAACTTGCTCTGTTCACAGCAAACGGCAAGCGGTCAACCACAGTGTGGGATCGGCTGGGCCCAGTGAATAAGGTGGACAAAGGCGGCACCAGCAAGAGCAAGCGCACAAACGTAATGACAGATGCACATGCAAAGCACCAGGTCATTTTGCCAGAGACTGCACTCATGCTGAGGCAAAGAAGGCATGGCAGGCCAGGAAGGATGCGATGGCGAAGAAAGGCAAGAAGAAGCAGGTGGCAAACTATGCAAAATCTGCTCATTCGAAGAGAGAGGCAGCAACTTCAGATGAGGAAGATGAAGGTGAAGCTGAGTGCCATGACAGTCTGTTCATGGCAAGGAGGGTGAGTGCAGAGAAGCACCAGAGTCACCAGTCGACACAGCCCGATCGAGTGAGTACAGTCAGTACCACAGCAGCAGAGGTTGTGTGGGTCGACTCCGGAGCAAACCAGCACATGACACACGTCCGAGAGCTGTTCTCCAAGCTGCTACCAGTCAAGGACCAGAGGATTTACCTAGGCGATGACTACTCTCATGAAGTGAAAGGTGTGGGACAATTCAGGTGCAGCTAGCATCTGGACAAGTGGTTCCCATTCACAACGTGTACTACGTTCCTGGAGTCCCGAAGACGCTGTTCTCAGTCGGGAAGATCGCTGATCATGGCCTTAAAGTCGAGTTTGACAACAATGGCTGCAGGATCAAAGGATCAGATGACAAGATGCTGGCCAGTGGACGTAGGTACTCGGGCCTTTACAGGCTGAATGCAGAAGTGATCCAGCCACAGCGGTTGTGCTACGCCGGTGCCCAGAAGGCAGTCGACACTGCGACTTGGCACAGGAGATTGGGTCACACCAACCAGCAGGCGTTGAAGCAGCTAAGCAAGCAGGAGCTGGTGATCGGCCTCCGCATAACTCCTCCAGCAGGTGGCAGCTCGTTTTGCGAGCCGTGTGCACTGGGTAAAGCTCACAGGCTCCCTCATCCAACTGCATCCACTAACCGAGCTAAGGGAATCCTGGACTTGGTTCACTCTGATGTTGGCACGATGCCGAATATGTCCAGAGACGGGAAACAGTACTTTGTCACGTTCGTGGACGATTTTTCTCGCATCGTGGCCATCAAGTTCCTGAGGAAGAAATCAGAGGTGTTCCAGAAGTTCAAGGACTACAAAGCTCAGGTGGAGCTCCAGACAGGAAAGCTGATCAAGGCATTCAGGAGCGATGGCGGTGGCGAGTTTGTGTCGAGAGAATTTGATGAGTTTTGTAGTTCAGCTGGAATACAACGTCAATTCTCCATCCCAGACACTCAGCAGCAGAACGGTGTAGCAGAGAGGATGAACAGGACGCTGCAAGATGTAGCAAGAACCCTGCTGGAAGACTCAGGCCTTCCAAAGTTTTTTTGGTGTGAGGCGATGGAGACCGCCGCTTATCTGAGGAACAGACAGCTCACTGTTGCAGTTTCGGGTCAAACTCCCTATCAAGCTTGGTATGGGAGTAAACCAGACATCAGCCATCTGCGAGTGTTCGGGAGTGTCTGCTACGCTCATGTAAAGCGACATCATCGCAGCAAGCTTGAAAGAACCAGTCAGAAGTGTGTTCTCGTCGGCTACTCCGAACAGATGAAAGGCTACAAGTTGTTCAACCTGGAGACTCAGAAGTTGATCGTGGCCAGAGATGTCATCTTCGACGAGACCAGAACTTACGGCACTCGGCCCTCCCACCACCGCCAACTTTGGTATCGCCCGAGGTTACCTCGGACTCGGATAACTCGGATGAAGAAGTTAGGGCAGCGAGTTATGGGAGAACGAGGAGCGGACGCAGCCAGGTACGCAGGGTTCAGCCACAGGGCATGGAGCCGGTGGGAGCCAGCGTGATCTGGGGCCAGGTTCAGCAATCGGAGCTGGAGTTAGTGAGCCTCCAGCTGCAGGTGGCGGTAATCCGATCTCACCAGCGGGTGGGAGTCAGGCCGATCAGGGGGGAGCTCTCAAGCGAGTGATCAGGCAGTGGGTCTTGATCAGCAGGCTTCAGATGGCAGAGGTTGCCGTTTCAGCTCCACCGTTACGTCGATCCACTCGAGTAACAAAGCTCACAGAGGCGGCACCAGTACCAGGAGCAGCGTGATCTTGCTGTTGCCAAGCGTGAGTCGAGAGCAGAGGCTAAGGCAGTGAGAGAAAGAGCAGCATCGGCTCCTCAAGCTCCCTCAGGCTCTGGTGAGTCGTTTTACTTTGCTTCCAGCGAGGAGGCAGGTGCAGAACAGGAAGGGTCAACGTTCATGCTACTCTTCAGCCAAGGCAGAGATGCTTTGGTGCCTCAGACCTTGGAGGAAGCCTTAGCTGGTCCAGACGCATCCAAGTGGGAAGCAGCTCGTCAGGTGGAATACGATGCGTTGATGGCGAACCAGACGTGGGACTTAGTGAAGCTCCCACCAGGGCGGAAGGTAATCAAAACCAAGTTCCTCCTGCGAGTGAAGACGACTCCGGATGGCAGCACTCGACACAAAGTCCGATTTGTAGCTCGCGGATTTTCTCAGGTCGAAGGTGTGGATTTTTACGAGACTTTTTCACCAGTGGTGAAGCTCACCTCTATCCGACTGCTGCTCAATTTAGCTGCTCAGGAGGATATGGAGGTGGAGCACATGGACGTAACCACAGCATTCCTCAACGGTGACCTTGATGAGGAGGTCTATATCGAGCAGCCGGCAGGCTTTGTCAAGCCAGGCCAGGAGCACCTTGTGTGTCGTCTTAAAAAGGCCCTTTACGGGTTGAAGCAGTCACCCCGAGCGTGGTTCTCAAAGATGAACTCGTTTCTGCTGTCACTTGGCTTCACCAGCATGTCAGCAGACACCAACGTGTACCAGAAGCGAGTGGGAGGCAAGCTCATCATCCTAGCCCTTTATGTGGATGATTGTCTGCTGCTCAGCAAGAGCAAGCGGCTGATTCAGCAGCTGAAGCAGGACCTGAGCTCCAAATTCAAGATGGTGGACCTTGGACCAGTCAAGTACTGCCTCGGCATTGAGATCTTCCGTGACAGGGGGAGGAGTGTGCTTCAGATGTCACAAAAGAAGTACATTGACGAGCTGCTCGAGAAGTTCAAGCTTCAGGACGTCAGTGCGGCGTCAACACCAATGGAGGTGGGATTGCATCTTAGTCGGGAGATGTCTCCGGCCACAGAAGGTGACAAGCGAGCGATGGATCGGATTCCATACCGTCAGATGGTGGGCAGCCTGGTCTACCTGATGGTGTGTACTCGTCCGGACATTGCCTACTCAGTGGGAGTAGTGTCCCAGTTCTTGGCCAACCCCGGCTTCCAGCATTGGCAAGCCGTTAAGCGGATTTTCCGGTACCTGAAGAGCACCAGCGAGTTTGTGCTAAGCTATGAGCGCCAGACAAAGCACTCGTGGCTGCTGCTTCAGGGATACTCAGATGCAGATTGGGCTGGCGAAGTGGATCAGCGGCGATCAACTTCAGGTTATTTGTTTACTCTGGGCAGTGCAGCGGTTACATGGAACAGCCAGCGACAGCCAGTCGTAGCATTGTCAAGCACTGAGGCAGAGTATATCGGCATCACTCAAGCAGCCAAGGAGTGCATTTGGCTGAGAACTTTGCTGGACGGGCTCAGCTATAAGCAGGAGGAAGCGACGGAGCTCTTCTGTGATAATCAAGGAGCCATAGCATTGGCGAAAAATCCGAAGTTCCATCGCAGGACCAAGCACATTCAGGTTCAGTTCCATTTTATACGTGAACAGGTTGCTCTGTAGACTGTGGAGCTGGTCTACTGCACTACCAAGGAGATGGTGGCGGACATCTTCACCAAAGCTCTTGCTCCAGCTCTGTTCCAGCAGCATGCACAGGCACTTGGAGTGCAGCCAAAGAACTGACGCAACGTCGACGTTCAGCTTGAGTGGGAGTGTTAATATTCAGGGGAATATGCCGACAAGCTGAAGAGTCAACGGTCGTGACAGTTAGACTGAGATAGATTATAACAGCGTGTTATTAATTAAAAACCCTAGTTGAGTCGATTCGTTTCAGTGTATAATCGGACATACACACCAATCATTGGAACATAATTTTACGTCCTAATAACTTAAGTGTTATAATGCCAATATAAAAACTCTAGCATATAATTATAATATATAAACGTTAACTCTATTTATAAAACAATAGATAGGAACTTAACCAGTTCCTTATCGTCAGTCATTATTTCCTGAGTAATCGGAATTAATTTTGCAAGTGGCTTTTTTCTTTCTAACTGTTGCTATAAATTAAAACTTAATTAATTGTTCAGATGGATTACTTTAAGAAATATATTATTAAGTTTTCTATGTTATAAATTTAGTTAAAGGTATAAAGACCAACATATTAAATTTAACCTTATTAAAATATTATTTATAACAGATTTGTTTTGTTAAATTCACTTTATAGAAGTATTATTTATATAGCTAATAAATTAGTTATGTGCTAATTCAATTTAATAAATTTGTTAATTCCATATTCATTCTGTGTCTTCACCCCCAGTTCATCGTTTAAATCAAAACGTAATTTAATTTGAATTTGGTTACAAGATCTGTGTGTGTGCTAAAAGCGTTACAATATTCTTAAATATATAATTAAATCTGATTAATTCACTTGAACTTGCCATGAATCACCAGTAACTAAGTTCATCTGCTTCAAGGTAATCCAAACCAAGATTTGTATGTGTACACGTGTGTTTTCTATATGTGCATGTGCATATATATAGTTTATGTATAAAAACTTTTAATAGTAAAGTTTTGAGATATTATATTTGAGAATATAATACTTTTTGATATATCATATTTTCTAATTTAATTTAAGCACATATCAATGTGTATATACATGGAATATATTAATATTAAATATAACCGAGGAATATAATATATTATAAAAAATGACATTAAATTATTTATGAACTAAATTTTGACAATTGTAAGTTACATGTTACCAAATATAACACTCGAAAATTAATATACCAGAATTTTCACCAAAGTAGGAATGTTAGTACGTGCATTTGCGTCGTATCTCTCTCTCTCTCTCACACACACACACCACACACACTATGTCAGTTATTCTTATGTATATTAATATAGACTTAATATTTTCACATATGCATGTTAAAATTTCATCTATACATATAGAATACACATACATACTTTAAACTTAGTAGTTAATAACATAGAAATTCATATTTATACTTATCGAACACACATTTATTTATTCTAATGAGTTAGTGATACGTGTAATAGTGAATTTGTTATATAGATATTGAGAGAGATGAGAGAGCTGTACACATACAATATATGTAAGAAAGTAACTACTCGAACTTAATATGAATATGTGAAATCTACAGACACACAGCGTTTAGCCTAGAGGATTAAACATAGTTAAACAGGTCATTATTTCCTCTGCTAATCAGAAATAATGATTTTGCAAGTGTTTTTCCACATCAACTGTCTAAAATGTAAATAATCGTATTTCAAAATGAATCGTTTCGAAAGTCATTAATAAGGTTTATTTCCATTGCTAAAGTTTTAACATGTTCATAGTGGTTTATAAATAAAATAGCACGTGGGGAGAAGACAGAGTTAATATTGAAGACCTAAACTCAGAAGCAGCACTGAGTTTATAAATTAGCCTTATGAAAGCTAATTATTTAAATTAAAGATAGTTATAAATTTATAATTAGTTGAATAGGCTAATTAAGCAAAATAGATTCACTACTATATGAAAGCTAATTATTTAAGTTAAAGATAGTTATAAACTTATAATTAGTTGAATAGGCTAATTAAGCAAAATAGATTCACTACTATCTGATTCATTTTTGTGTCTGTACCACTCAAAAGCATGGAGTGTTGCCGCAAAGTTATTGTTGTTTAAAGACTTAAATTTTATCATATGCATATGCATAGACGAGCTGTAGTTAGAAAGCGTAAACCTGAGTTCACGTTTCACGTTGTTACCACGATCGTTGATTCCGTTGTACATCCACCGTCCGATTCCAGCAAGTTTGGCATACATGCTCTTAATAAAAGTTCATATAAATAGATTATAAGAATATATTAATTCACATATTAATGAAAATCTGATCATGTTCTATCTATCTATCTATCCTCTCTCTCTCTCTCTCTCTCTCTCTCTCTCTATATATATATATATATATATGTATGTATGTATGTATGTGTGTGTGTGTGTGTATATATATACTTAACTTTAACACTCTATGCAACACAAATTTATATAATATATGCGTATCCACCGTATACATATATATATATATATAGTGAAGTGAATAGAAATAATGATCTTGCAAGTAGCTAGCTCATTTCTTTTTGCAATTAAAACTTATTTACTTTATTTATTTAAAGTAAGATATTATTTAACTTATGTTTAAAATTTAAATAGAAACATGAGAGGGAGGCGGCGGTGGCCAAGAAACACTTTGTTTTAAATTTAAATTTATTCAAAACATTAATTATAACAAATTTATTATATTTTTTAAATTAAATTATGTAGAATTAGCCTTAATATGTTAATTAAACATAATAAATTTAATATAAACTGTGTTATCTATAGATGTATATATACATGATATACATTTGCATACACTCAAGCGCGTGCAGGGCCTATATTATACTAGTTTACATTTCTCTATACATAATATTCATCATATTTATGAGCGAAATATAAACATTTGGTAAATTCCTGATGGTTTTTGCTTTACATTTCTCAAGAGATTTCACACACACACACACACACACACATTTTTACGTATAGAGGTGAGAAAAATGGAACATAAGTATATTATAGGATATGAAAGTTTAACAAAGGTATGCATTGTGAAACTGTTATATTAAAACCATGGCCACACTGTTTATATAACACCGAGCTATATTCATAATATGAATAGTTAGAGCTTTTATAGTTTTGAATTGTCACCTCTTTCATTTTCATTTACTAAATGCATTTTCAAATTGATGAATCAATATATGTCAACATTAAATATACCTGAAGAAAATTATATATTACCAAAATTACATTAAATTATTTATAAAGTTTGACATTTATAAATCATGCATTGCCTCTTTAAATAGTGAATAGGACACTGCAGACGCTGAAAAAGTCTGAACTGAATACATACGAATAATACCGGCATACAAACACACAAACACAATATGTGGATAAATAAATAAATAAATACAAAAAAATTATATATATATATTTATTATTTATTCTCACAAGATAATATCATATACATAAGCCGTCATTTTCCGCAGTGTCATATATAAGTATGCATATTTTTTTTTTATAAATATACGCTTGTATATATTGTTTATATCTTGGATTTATACTCTCTCCTCTCTCTCACACACACACTCGTATAAACTTATCAAAACGCCACATATATATGCACATTTAAGGTTAAGGAATTAAACCAGATAAATTAAAACACATGAATGGTGCTTATACATATGTGTAATTATATGTTAATAGATGAATAACTTATATTTATTATTGTGTTACATAGCTCTACAAACTTATTAATATAACTTTCGCTTATACAAACATCATATTTAAAATTATGAAAAACTGATAATAAAACCCATAAAATGTTCAAGGACATCAACCAAACTTTCCTTTTTCTCACTCAAACATACTTTATTTAATTTTTAAAATGAATCACTCTAAACAAAAATATCATTACTGAATTTATAAAAAAATGTAAAGGATTAGTTGGAACTAACAATTTGCCATAATTTTCTAAAATTTAAAGCTAATGAATTAGTTAAATGCGTTAATTAAACTTGATAAATTTATGTACAAACTGTGTAGATTCATTTGTGCCTAAATAAATTTGGTTACAAAATAAACATTGCGTGTGTGCCGTGTGGTTATGATATACATATCGTTTTATTATCATTAACAATCACACACAAAATATATATCTGTTTATTGTATATAATATTTATATTTTATATCATATGAAGATTTAACAAGTAAAAACTATATATATATATATATATATATATATATATATATATATATATATATATATATTTATTATTTATTTATTACAGGATTATTATACTAGTTAACAGTTCTTATAGGTGGACACATAAATGAGTATAGTCTTGACCTTTGTGTAAGTACTCATATAATATCATGTGTATTAATATATGTTAGTCAAGGTTGTTGTAATCAAAACATACACACACTGTTTGTGTTATCATGTAATAAAAATAATTGATATAATTTATCAAGAATAAGAATTTTATTACGTGATAAAAAAAAGTATTCAAATAGTTTGTGTTTTGAACCTAGAATAATAATGTAACATAACATTAAATTTATGTACAACGTTTCATGTAAGACTTAATAATTAATAGAATATATATATATATATACACATTTATGATGCATATAGTGAATTGGTATATTATTATAATACATTAATAAAATGATCCCTTAAATGATGTTTGAAGAAAAAATTTGTGCGATGATTATAATGACATAGAAAAGTGCAATTTAAATAAAAATGAGAATATTTATAAATTAGTTCCAGCGTTAATTAAACTGTGTGTGTGTGGTGTGTGTACATACATATACACTGCATGTTACTTGATTTACTTTGTGTCTGGACTGTTCAAAAGCCTCCATTTAATGCTGAAAAAAGTTATAACTTTCTTAAAATATAAATAAACATTTATAATTTGATAGTTGATGCCTTTGAAGTTTGGTACAGTCAGGGTAGGCAACCAAAATTCTCAGCTGTATTCAAAAATAGGACTTCATTTATACATATATACGTGTGTGTGTGTGTGTGTGTGTGAGAGAGAGAGAGAGAGAGAGAGAGAGAGATGATAATATCTACCCAAGATTAAACCACACCACAATTTATTCAAGGGCATATAGCCATTCCTAAATATGCATACGCATACACACTCGATTTATGTGTGTATAGAGAGATTAGATACGACTGTGAATCATAAACACGTTTATTGGTTTTGTTTTAACGACATATCAAACATGGATATATTCGAACAAGTTTTACATTCACATATTCATATTCTTGGATAAAGTTTCACATCATGTTTACCAAAACAGTATTGCAAACTTATTGAGTTTCACACCAGTTTTTACATATGCAATTATTTTTTGCATTTTCTTTTTCTTTGTCATGGACAACCCACCGAGGCCCCACAGATTCTTTGTGTGTGTGTACGTGTGTGAATATATATATATATATCTATCTATCTATCTATCTATCTATGTGTGTGTGTGATATTTATATTCAGTACTCAGGAGGCATTATATGTATTTTGTGTGTTTATATGTTGGTATTTAGTCATATATTTCTGTACTAGAAATGCTTCCTATTATATTTCCTTTAATAATTTCATAATCAATACATTACGCAAACATCATTTATAAATGTCAAACTTTATAACTTATTTAATAAATATATTTACATTAGTACTTGTTGAAATGAAATTTGAAAGTACGATATTTTGTTAATAGCGGTAGCCTCAAGTTTATCAAATCAATCAAAGCTACAACAACAACAAGTCTGATGGTAGATAATTAAAAGATTTACTTCAGAAACGAACTATATGCATTCACGTATGTATACAAAGATTATTAAACTATTACATATATTTTATACATTTTTAATCACCATTTTCTGAAGTGTCGTATATTACGATATATTAACACATGCCATAGATGAGAATGTATATGTGGGTTTGGTGTATGCGGTCTATATGCAAGCGTATATATAGAAGGCAATGTGTATGTATATATGTATTCAATATGCTGTCTACACAATATATTATATATGGATATGGCTATATAGTTTATATGGTGCAGGTGTATGTCTCTCTCTATCATCTTTCTCTATCTATCTATAATAAATTCACTACATATATCATTAACTCATTATATAAAATAAATACAATGTGTGTTCGATAAATATAAATGTGAGTATTAACTACTAAGTTTAAAGTACGTGTGTATTCTATATGTATGTATAGATGAATTTTTTAGCATGCATAATAATAAAATTCTATGTAAATTTAATTTCAACACCTCATGCAGCTGCAAAGAACACATCGTTATATACATAAACAGCTATCTACCACACACGCATGCACACATATACACAGTAGTTTTATTAGTATATACGTACCTATAACAAGCTATATGCACATGGTGAATATGCATATATACATATGCGTATGCGTGCCTAAAGGTTTAGATATGAATGTAAGTTTAGATTAATATATATATTAAACTAGGAACTTAAACATAAACACTATATATATAAGATTTATGAGAGGAATATAGGTATAATAGGTGTGCAATGTGAAATGTACAGACACACATCCTTGAGAATTAAACATAGTTAAACAGGTCGTAATCAGAAATAATGATTTTGCAAGTGTTTTTCCACACCAACTGTGTAAAATATAAATAATCGTATTTCAAAATGAATCGTTTAGAAAGTTATTACTAAGCTTTTTTCACTTCTATAGTTTTAATGAAGAAAAAGTGAAACTGTATCGTTTGATGGTGACGGATTGGTTTAATTTTATAAATTAGCTTTTTAAAATGTTAATTATAACATTTTATAGCTAATTAACAATAGTTATAACACTCATAATTAGTTAAATGTGCTAATTAAATAAATTAAATTGATTCATTTCGTGTCCCAAAGTTACATATTTAAATTTGATATATCATCACGCTGTTACCATGACCGTTGATTTCCGTTATACATCCATCATCGATTCGAGCAAGTTCGGAATACCTAGTAAAAGTTCATATAAATAGATTATAAAAATATTAATTCACATAGTGTGTCTTATAAATGTATACTTACAAATATCTATATGCTTATAAAATATGAAATTTATTAATTATATTCTCAAATAACAGTGAAAACTAATATCCCAAAACTTAAAAAACTGATACTGATAATGAAATGTTTTATTCATAAACTAAATATATGCACGCACACATATAGAAACACACGTGTACACATACAAATCCTGGTTTGGATTACCTTGAATAAGGTTCAAAACTTTTCAACTTAGCGGTCGTGGTAAGTAAATAAATTAATTAAGTGAATTAATCAGATTTATTTATATATTAAGAATATTTTAACGCTTTTAGAATTTAACAGCACACACACGTGTGCCTTGTAATCAAATTCGAATTATAATAAGTTTCTCTTTAATGACAACTCAGGAATACACAAATTTTTTAAATTGAATTAGCACATAATTAATTCATTAGCATTATAAATAATACTTCCATAAAGTGAATTTAATTAAAAAAAACTTCCATAAATTGAAATAATGACCTGTTTGGTTCGTTTTGAACACAGTATAAGCAATCCTTGATTAAACACACACGTATAGAGACTGACGTGGCTTAGATACGATACTGAGTAGGCATTACACACACTCCATTGTCTTGTTTTGTATTTTCACGCGTTCTCATTAGATATATTTGAACAAGTTTCGTAACATACAAGACATTTACCTTAATTTTCAAGGGTTTCTTATTTACATGTTAAAATGTTTTCAACAGGCGTGCCGTTTACCTACGCATTTACATATAATAATGTTAATTCAGAAATGCATTAACATTTAAAAAAACTTTTTGATGTTTTTTTTTATTTTCTAGATAAGTTTTCTCCAATGTCATAACAGCAAGGCATAATTAATGTCTTTTAAAAGGTATTGGAATAAAGATTTATGACACTCTTGAATGAAGTTTTGCATAGTATTTATTAAACAGTATGTATGCAATTAATATTTGCATATTTTCTAAATGAAACGTATATAAGGATTTATATTTACTTTTGAGGAAAATTTCCTATGATAATTTTGAAGTGATATATTCACCGTTTTAAGACACAACACATAATTTATTACTTTATTTATACCTTTTTTTTTTCCAGTTATACTTAATATTAAAATATTAATGTATTTATGTATATATACGTGTGTGTGTGTGTTTAAATTCAATTATCCTGGTGCCAGTAATGGTTTGCTCATATATTATCAAATAATGAAAATAATAAAAAACTTTACTGATGAAAAATAATATTTCAAACTATAAAAACTTTACCGATGAAAAATAATATTTTAAACTATACAAACTTTATTGATGAAAAATAATATTTCAAACTATACTGATAAAAAATAATATTTCAAATTATAAAAACTTAACTGATAATATTAATTGAAAACTTTGATTCGCAAACGACGTATGCACATGCAAATACACATGTTGTTTTTCTGATGTTTTAGTTTTGAATATAACTGAACTGCCTTGAACCAGATTAAATAAATTAAATTAAAACTTTAAATAAATTAATTTAATCAACCTATATCACATATATACACAACCTGTTTAAACAAAAATTTGAGGTAATACACAGTTTAAGTATAAAATTATTAATTATCACATTTAATTAAGAGTGAGTAGGATGTAACGAAAATACCCTTCTAAATCTAAGAAGATATTATGAATTTTTAATAATGCCTTTTAATTAACTAATGAGCTTATTACTTTTAGGACACTAATGAATAATAGCTTTCACAATATGTTGATTAATTTATGCAAGTGTTTTGAAATAATATTTTAATATATAGTAAAACTCTCTAGAAGATACGGTACATTTCAAACAAGTGTTAGAATTTTAGTACATAATCATAAATTATATTGAAAAAACTATTATCTATTAAATAAATGCTAGGAAATGCATTTGATACATATTACTACAATTATCGATAATCATATTATTTATAATAATTATAAATCATTGTAGTATCATAATATAAAGATTTAAATGCTCCTTATGCATAATGGTAATTATTTTTAAATGAATTTTATTATATAGTAATGTGGTGGTAGATGTATTATTACATATTAAATGCTTAAATATTATATCTTAAGTTGCATAATTTTTTGGTGTAGTGCATTTTGGTTGCTTAAATTAAAGATCTACTTTGTGTGTATATAATAACATATCATCTATGTAAATGAGATTAATATATTTCTTTAAAACATAAAACACTTGAATATATTTTTCAAGATTGTAAAAATAACATTTTTAAATCTCACGATCACAAAGCCACATATGCTAATTAAATTCATTCAACTTTATCATTTTCACATAGGTGATAAACTTTATGTTCGAATGAAATTTCTTTTTATTTATATATTGAATCATACCATGAAGCTAAATATAATAAAGTGGCTCCTAAGTATGCTTGAGATTATTGAAAAAATTAATAATATTACATATAAATTATAATTATCCAGTGTGTGCATGTATATATTGTATTTTAAATTAATCAATTCAAAAATGTTTTAATTCAAGTGAATATTAAATTGATATTCTTAAGGATGCATCGTTAATAGATTGGCTACAAGAGCAGGCCGATGATGCTCTTTTAAAACGTTAACGTGACAATAAATGAATCTATGTGTGTACACATTAAATATTTAAATAAGATTCTTTGATGTTTGAAAATAGAAATCTTAATCTTTGTAAAGGGAAGAAATGTAAAAAAACAGACTCACAAATTATTAGGTGGAGTATTTTGAGATAAAAACATGTGTACATGTTGGATATACGTCTAAATAGAAGTTTTATACATAAAAATATAAGTTACGTGCTAATGTGTTAAACATCCAATATTGATAGGAGAACACTATGTAAGGAGGTTTGAGTTAATCATTTTTCTCCGGGTAACACGACCGACCAGGTCTGTGGTCAATAGGTCTGCTCCTTCAAATCACAGACCGGTCAATATCTCGAGCGAATCCAGTCTCAGAAGCAGAATGTGTCGAGGGCAAACTTAATACTTGGGTTGGCGAGAATCTAGGAATCGAAACTTGTTAGGCATCAACTTTTTCAGATTTTATTTATTATTAATAAAGATTTTATTGGGGTAATGTTTACGACCCGTATAATGAATCAAGGAATATTCCCTAGAAAGGTATAAGTTAAAATATTCCTAAAGAGCTATACTTAGATCTAAGATAATTAAGGGCACACTAAGCCTTTTTGGAAGAGCAGCGTGTGGAGACTAGAGACAGCTCGGGGAGGTTGGGTGGTTTTGTGAGGGTCTCTAGTTTTTTGTAGTGGTGCCTAACAATTAGGTTGGGTGGTTTTGTGAGGGTCTCTAGTTTATATGTAGTGGTGCCTAACAATTGGTATCGGAGCAAGGTTCGAGATGAGTGTCTGGTGGAAGGAATAATACCACTGTGTGGAGACGTTGAATACTAAAAGGCAAATTGTCCAAGGAGAAGCAAGCCTAAGGGCAAAAGTTTCAATGACAACAAGGACAAGTAGACGCCTAAGAAGCTAGATGAAGCGTGGAGAGGAGCACAAAGGAGACTTCTTTAAACCACAAGGTAAATTTCTATTTGTTCTTGCTCAATAGGTAAACTACATGGCACGGGAGGAGCCACACACACGTGTTATTGTGGTGGAGGGACGACTTAGTGAGCATCCAGTGTGAGTCCTTGTGGATAGCATAAGTAGCGATAACTTTGTGTCAACAAAGTTAGTGGAGGAGTGCAGCTTGTCCACAAAGACTGTGCCTTAATACGAATTTGAAGGCTCAACTATCACACAGAGCTACAATGCTTGTGTGGAGGAGTTACAGCTGGAGGTTGGCAAAACCCAACTGGTGAAGCTGCACGAAGAGCCTTAATACGAGATTGAGGGCTCAGCTATCACACATAGCTACAGTGCTTGTGTGGAGGAGTTACAGCTGGAGGTTGGTAAAACTCAGCTGGTGGAGCTACGCGAAGAGCCTCAATATGAGATTGAGGGCTTAGCTATCACACAGAGCTACATTGCTTGTGTGGAGGAGTTACAGCTGGAGGTTGGTAAAACTCAGTTGGTGGAGCTGCACGAAGAGCCTCAATACGAGATTGAGGGCTCATCTATCACACAGAGCTACATTGCTTGTGTGGAGAGGAGTTACAGCTGGAGGTTGGCAAAACCCAGCTGGTGGAGCTGCGCGAAGAGCCTCAATACGAGATTGAGGACTCAGCTATCACACAGAGCTACAGTGCTTGTGTGGAGGAGTTACAGCTGTAGGTTGGCAAAACCCAGCTGGTGGAGCTGAACAAAGACTGTGCCTAAATACGAGATTGAGGGCTTAGTTGTCACACAGAGCTAAATTGCTTGTGTGGAGGAGTTACAGCTAGAGGTTGATAAAACTCAATTGGTGGAGACTTTCTTTCTTACGAAGCTAGTGTGTGTGGATCCTAAAATTAGTGGAGCACCAAGCACATGAAGCTTGAGTATAGTGAAGTGAAAGACACTTGGTTTGGAACAAAGCTTGAGTCTTCAAACAAGTTCTTTTACTGTCACCTTTAACAAAGCTATTATGCGAGGAGTTTGCCGACGTCTTCCCTCTTGAGCTACCTCATGGCTACCACATGCAAGAGGTGCAGAGCTGGAGTAGGTATGAAAGCCATTTATTGTAAGCCATTCCGGCTTAGTCTCCATTTGGTGCACCAGTATTGCTTGTCATGAAGAAAAATGGCACCATGAGGATGTGCATAGACTACATAGCTCTCAACAAGCAAATAGTGAAGGACATGATGCCCATGCCATGTGTGGATACTATCATGGATCATCTCGGTGGAGCCAGAGTGTTCACCAAGATAGTTGGGCATTTTGAGTTCACTGTTATGCCATTCGGCTTAACAAATGCCCCAGTCACATTCACTCGGTTGACGACTAAGGTGTTTGGTGACTACTTGCATGACTTTGTGGAGATCTTCCTCAATGATATTCTTATAGTAAGAATATGAAGGAGCATGTGCAGCATTTGCGAAGAGTTCTTCAGTTGTTGAGGAGAGAACAAGCTCTATGCAAAGAAGAGCAAATGTGCATTTGCTCAGTGCAAAGTGGAGTATTTGGGTCACATTGTCACGCCAAGTGGAGTGAAGACTGATCCACAGAAGGTGGCAGTGGTGGAGCAATGGCCAGTTCCTAGCAATGCAGAAGAGTTACGGAGTTTCTTGGGCATGGTTGGTTATTACCAGTGGTATGTCAAGGATTATGCCAAGAAAGCTTCTCCGTTAACTAGGTTGCTAAGGAAGGACGTTCCTTTGCATGAAGTACTTCAAAGAGAGCAGTTTCCAAGCTTTGAAACAAGCTTTGGTACGTGCATCAGTTTTATGTATTGCAGATCCCTCTAAGCCTTATGAGGTATTGTGTGATGCAAGTGGAGTGGCCATTGGAGTTGTACTTATGCAAGAGGGAAGGCCTATTGCTTATGAGAGTCGTTTGAATCCTGCAAGCAACGGTACTCAACGTATGAGCAAGAATTACTGGCTATTGTTAATGCATTATGAGTTTGGAGGCACTATCTTTATGGTGCAAGTTTCAAGTGTTTACAATCACAAGCCTTTGGTGTATTTGTTCACACAGAAAGAGTTGTCGACAAGCTCGCTGGATGGTTAAGCTCATGGAGTTTGGCAAATTTCCTATTGAGCATTGCGGGAAAGGTTAACGTGGTGGCAGATGCTTTGTCACGTGTTAGGAGAGCCACGTAGTTGGAGAATTCCAAACACGCTTATGTAATGCATTAACAAGGACGGTCAATGAGTTTAGCCAGGTAGTTCAACATGCTCAAGCACAAGACGCGAGGTGCAGGAGCTCAGAGGACACCTAGAGCACCATTCTCATTTTAGGATGGAGTTTTGTACTACAATGGCCATGTGTATCTTCCTCGTGTGGACCATTTGATCAACCAGGTACTATATTTCCATCATGATCACCCGGAGGCTGGTCATTTTGGGGGGAGGAAAACGTATGAGTTGATCAAGAGAAGGTTCTATTGGAGGAATATGAAAGCTAATATCATAGAGTACTGCAGGACTTGTGACAAGTGTCAGCAAGTAAAGGTGCCAAGTGGGCTATTAGTACCATTGCCTATTCCAGACAGGCGATGGGGCAGTATCTCTATGGACTTTGTCACCCATTTGCCAAGGACACAGTGGCATTGGAATGAGTCCATATTATGCTATGTTTGGACGGCATTCCAAGACAGCTTTTGAGCTGGGTTTAGCAAGTAAGAAAGCTCAAGGCAACATGGATGAGGAAGCTAAAGATCTGAGTGTTGAGCTTAGAAACATTCAGAGTTTGTGCAAGAAGAACTTACAAGTAGCTCAGAGCCGAGCTATCAAGTTTGTTAATGAGCACAGAAGCTTCCAAGAGTTCCAGGTGGGAGATTATGTATATCTCTGAGTGGTATTTGCCACACATGTAAGGCGGAACACTATTGTGGCCTTACGGAAGGGACACAATGATAAGTTGTCTCCTAGGTACTCAGGTCCTTATGAGATTCTGGAGCGTATCGATAAGGTGACATATCGACTACGGCTGCCAGAAGGAGTGAGGGTGCACCCAGTGTTTCATGTTAGCCAGTTAAAGAGAGTACTCACAAGGAACAAGTCCCGGGTAGATTCTTTGTGGATGTACAAGGCTAATGATACAGGACCAGTTGAGTAAGTTATACTGCCCTTGAGGACAAGGACTTGCTAATGGGGGAGGATTGTTACGACCCGTATAATGAATCAAAGAATATTCCCAGAAAGGTATAAGCTAGAATATTCCTAAAGAGCTATACCTAGATCTAAGAGAATTAAGGGCACATTGGAAGCCTTTTTGGAGAGCAGCGTGTGGAGACTAGAGACAGCTCGGGGGAGGTGGGTGGTTTTGTGAGGGTCTCTAGTTTGTACGTAGTGGTGCCTAACAATTAGGTTGGGTGGTTTTGTGAGGGTCTCTAGTTTACGTAGTGGTGCCTAACAGGTAATGAATATGCTAACCGTATCTGTCTATAGCAATACTTTTAGGGTCGTTTCGCACCACACTTAACTTAACTTAGCATGCATAAGTTAAGTAAAGGTTAAGGGTGCATTTGACTCTCCCTTAAAAAGAGAAGTTTAGGGTTTTGGATTCGTACTAACTCTTAACTTAAATTAAGGGATTATCCTAAGGCAATTGATTCGCACTCATCAACCCAACCTTTTTACTTAAATTAAGGGATTGTGTTAAAGGCAATGGATTCGCATAGATACTTACAATAAAAAAATTAAGGGTTATGAATTCGAATATGGCCCTTATAATATAATATACTTTATATTACATTTAAATTAAGATTATTAACTTAAATTTTTAATGAACTTAACATGTCTACAATTAATTTAACATTATTATGTCAAGTTATAATAAATATTTTTAAATAATTTTCAATTTGTAATAAATATTTTTAACCACTTAAAATATATTTATAATATTTATAATTTAAATAATATGTGCATCCTTAATTTTTATTAACATTTAAAGTAATTTACTTATTATAAAAATAAAAAAATATGGTGATGAAATTATATACTTATATATAATATTATATATGGGTACATTTTATAGATAATTAAATTTTATATATTTGGATATGTTTAAACAAGTAAAAACTTCATGAAAAATATTATATATACATATGCATGTGTGTTAACATGTGTATATACATGTATTGCATTTCATATTTTATTTATTTATTTTAATTATATATGTAAAATAAAAATATAAAATATAAATATATGTTTTTTTACATAAAAAAACACATTACGCATGTAAAATTTTTTTTTATTTTATTTTAAAGAAGGTGGCGAAAAAGGTGGCAACCCTGGGGCGTTAAGGGTGGCTAAAGGACCCCCCCACCTCCCTTAAATTTCTTTACAAATTTTCACTGTTCCCTTAAATTAAGTTAAGTTAAAGGAAGATTGCGAAAGCACTGCCTTATGTCAAACCTTAAAACTCATAAGTAAGTGGTTCTAAGTTAAGGGCAGGTGCAAATTCAATGCCCTTGTGGTCAACCCTTTAAAAAGTTAAGTAAGTGGTTACTCAACTTAAGGGCGAGTACGAATCCATTTTCCCTTACTTAAGCCCACTTAAGTTAAGTTAAGTGTGGTGCGAAATGACCCTTAAGCAGCTAAGTACATAGGTAACGGCACGTGTGAAAGTACAGACTCCTTGCCGTGTGTGTGTGTGTGTGTATATATTATATTATAATATTTATAATACATGTTAGACTTGATGTATATGCATATAGCCCTATACACCAAACCGTGTGTACATTTTCATCTGTCGTACACGTACTTAACTTTAGGTAAACTTAATTAGAATTAAATTTAATATTAATTATTTATTAAAACACATTT
>PUQB01000968.1:0-2500 GCA_003024785.1 Selaginella tamariscina
TTTCTACTCGGTGAATTTCATTTCCTGTATATGCAGGTAAGGATTTTGGAACAATGTTCAACATTTCCAAGATTTGATTTTTAATATATGGGCAATATGTATTAATTGTCCCAACGTAATTGTAATTTCTTGGCTCAATGCACTTTGAGCCATTGATTTGCCACGTCATCCTGAATCCGTTTCACAGGAATGCTCTGTTTTCTAGGGTTACTCTGTTTTACAGGAATATTCTTTTTCTCTTGAATATTCTTCCCTAAAATAGAATCAGTTATTTTTAGATCTTTAGGTATATCCGTCGGTTGTGTATCATCATCCGAGATATACTCAGGGAGATCTCGTTCTTGGAGATGAGTGTTCATCTCTCCCATTGTTTGTGTACTCCCGCAATGGATACACAGAATTTCCTTCTTCTGCTGGAAGGTTTCCTGTTTCTGACATATATTTCTTTTTGTACAGATTACTGCTCTCACGGCAGGATGGTTTTCAGCTCATTCTCGTCCACATCAATGAACCGAGCTCCAAGCTCTCTCTTAGGAGCATTGTTTGAGGTGGAAGGCTGATTCTTAGGACAATTTGGAGAATATGTCCTTTCTCTCCACATGTATAACAAGTAAGATTAATAGAATTCCTTCCTTGTACTTGTCTTTGTCTATAGTTATTTTGATTCATAACTTTCTTTTCTTGGATATCTTTCTGGTCCTCTGTAGGACGTCTCCTTCCTTCCCATATTAGGCTTATATGGTGGAGCATATCTAGTTTGATTCCCTCATACAGCCTATCATCTCCTCCTGTATAAGGAACATTCCTTCTGTTATCAAAAGGATTCCTGTTTCTTCCTTCTTCCCAACTCCCAGGGTTCCTCATAATAGAGTTTCCTATTCTGAGATGGGAATGTGGTAACAGGTGGTTGTCTCACAGGAAACGGCCTGTTATACCAGCCTTCCTTTCTTCCTTCTTTTCTCCTTTTTTTCCACACGTGCCACATTTTGATTAATAAAATACTTACAGTCTTTTGCCGAATGTCCTTCTTTATCACATATTTGACATTTTGGCAACTGTAGTCTACACTCATCCTTAGTATGTCCAGGATTTTTACACTTGGCACACCATACTTTGGCATCTAATTCCTTATACACAGGATTACCTTTCAAGGACTTAACTAGCTGTAATAACATTCTCTCATCAGCCTTATAATCCCGAACTTTAATAGGTTCATCCTCATCATCTGAACTATCCTCCTTTCTCCTTGAGGATTTTATCTTTCCTTCTGCTATATTTTCTATTTGTCTCCTTTTTCTCATAATCTTTAAGATGCTTTACAAGATCTTTCCTGTCTACTTCCTCAATTGTCATTGCATAATGCCTATATGGCTTCTGCAATCCTTGCTTATACCATTGAAGCAAAGCTTCTTCCTTAACATATAGTGAGCATTTCTTTTCATGCTTTTTAAAACGGTGTGTATATTCCTCTAGAGTTTCAGTTTTTCCTTGTAGGATATTTCTGAGCTTCTCTAAGTGCTCTTCAGGCAACTCTTCCTTTTTAAAGTATTCTTTAAAAGCTTCTGTAACTTTCTCATAATCTTCTCTCACATCTTTCTCCAACTCATAATACCAATCAGATGCATTTCCTTTTAATGTGTGAGGAAATATAAGCAACTTATCTGCATTGCTTACTTTATACAACTTTACAACTTCCTCAAACTGCAATAAATGTCTTTTAGGATTTTCCTTCTTTCCTGCGGAAAATATTGGGAACATCAATGTGCCTCCCAACATTCCGGGGAAAAGTGTCATATTAGACATACTCGGTGGGTTTTCTCTACCACCTTCCTCCTCACCAAGAGGGGAATTTCCAGGAGATACTCCTCCTGGTCTAATAGGAAATCCTGTTCTCCGAGGAGTTCCTTCCAACTCCTCTTCTCCTGCAGTTTGATAGTCACCGTATTGTATATCCTCCACACCTTTAGCAGCACTTTCTCCTATCTGATCAATGAGTTTTATAAGAGCTTCTTGCCTATTAGCAAGCTCTATTTGCTCAGCTCGGGCAGCCTCTCTCTCGGCCTGCCTATTATCTCTCTCTCTTGCTAGAGACGAGTTAGGATTATGTTGCCTCCAAGGCTCCATCCATCATATATATACACACTTCTTTTTCACTTAAGCTCTACTTCTCTCAGAGCTATATCACTTCTCACTTAGGAATTCAACAAATTCCTCCACAACAATGGCGAAATCCCTCCGTGGTCGCCATGTGTTAACATGGAAAACTTTCCTGTGTGCAGAAAACACTGTTCACAGCGCAGGAAAAGCTTTGCAAGTTAAAGTGTAGGGATTTCGTCCAATAGAGAGCTCTAGATATATACTTATTTTCGTCTCTAAGGTCAAGGATAGGATTTTGCTTTGGCCATTGCCATGTATAAGCATTCACAATACACCATAAACATGCACTTGCATTACTATATGAATACAAAGAGATAGCAAGTGTGGAGACTTACTTCTCTCC
>PUQB01000968.1:7500-66076 GCA_003024785.1 Selaginella tamariscina
TATATATTATTAAAACTATATATGACTATATATTAGATAAAATGATGTATTATTATGTATAATTTAAAATATGTTCATAGTGTGTATTAATTTAATATTGATAATAAGGTTTAACACATGAATATTCTTGAAATAATAACAAATTAATTGAGAAAATCCCATTAATATATACAAATGTAGAATAATTACTGCAATAATTAAGAACAAGACTAATTTAATTATGATAATCAGGTTTAATATTAGAATATTCTTCAAATATTAATAAAATATTAAAGAATATCCCATTGATACTAGGAAATGAAAACTAAATACTCGAGTAATTAAGAAAATAATAATAATAAACAGACTATGAATATATTTTAAATGATACATAATAATATCAATTTATTTATTGTATAAGTATATATTTATATATATATAATATAAATATACTTGAATACTAAGAATGTAGAATATAGTCTAAAATTTCGTAATATTAAACAGCTTGAATCACTTGAATAACATTAAATGCAATTTTAAAATACTCATTGGAACTGGAGAGTATATATGTCAGAGTGTCGGATATTTGTGTCAACTCATCTTAAATTTTATTTTCTGTTCTTTTTAAAAAATTTGAATTTCTGACATATGTATTGTCGGTCTGACATGTAAATTATGAAAATGCATTTAATTTCCCACTCAAATTCAGATCTGGTTCTTTCTCCGGCAAGGGTTTCTTCATTTTTGTATTTTTCACTCTTTAGATCTTCTTTTTTCTTCATAGTGATCATCTCAGGAGCGAGATTAAATTGGATGCTATTCTTTATAGGAAAGCACGGCGCCTTCAGTGCTGTTTACAAGTAAGTATTATAAACAAATTTAAAAATACTTATAAAGATTCACTCTCTTACATTCTCTCTTAAAATTACAATTTAGGGGTTTGGAATGCATTAGGATTATAATATATTCCGTTAGGGATTTATCCCGTTTAAACATCCTTTTAACTTAATATTCTAGGTTAACCGGGGCGGCGGATTAATCCGGCCATTTCTTTTTCGCCTCTTCGAAGAGGTGGCGGGATTAATCCCGCCACCATCTCTCGGGCAATGCTTCTCCGCCACTGAAAAAGAGTGGCGGGATTAATCCCGTCGATAACCTTCTCAACTGATGAAGAGTTACCAGAATTTATTAGAAAGAGTTGTCGCGGGATTAATCCCGCCAACCATTTTAGGAGGCAGGGAAGGGGTGGCGGGATTAATCTCGCCACCACATCCTGTTTTAAGGATTTGGGGACAGGATTTATCCCAAGATCTCTTTGAAATCATAGTTTTGGAAGAGTTATGTGCGGGTTTAACCCGCCACCCATTCCCCGTCGTAAGAATTGTGGACGGGATTAATCCCGCCTTGGACTCCCTCCGACAAGGAAGAGCCGACGGGATTAATCCCGCCGCCTCTTCCTCCTCGGGGATCAAGGCGGGATTAATCCCGCCGACTCTCTCCGACGAGAAGGAGTCGGCGGGATTAATCCCGCCGGACTCCTCGTCCGAGAGATCGGCGGGATTAATCCGCCGACTCCCCGAGGAGGAAGAGCGGCGGGATTAATCCCGCCGACTCTCTCCGAGGGAGTCGGCGGGATTAATCCCGCCGGACCTTCCTCGTCGAGGAGAGTCGGCGGGATTAATCCCGCCGGACTCCCCCGAGGAGAGGGAGTCCAAGGCGGGATTAATCCCGCCGACTCTTCTCGTCGAGAGTCGGCGGGATTAATCCCGCCGGACTCCCTTCCTCGTCGGAGAGAGTCGGCGGGATTAATCCCGCCGGACTCCCCCGAGGAGGAAGAGGCGGCGGGATTAATCCCGCCGGCTCTTCCTTGTCGGAGGGAGTCCAAGGCGGGATTAATCCCGCCGACTCTCTCCGAAGGGGTTGAGTCGGCGGCGGGATTAATCCCGCCGACCGTTCCTCGTCGGAGGGATTCGTGGGCGGGATTAATCCCGCCCATCAGTTGTATTAATCAAACATGAGATATTATCTCTAAACATAATTATGTATTATTGCATATGCATATTATTAAGTAACCGTAATTCAGATTTCTTAAAATATTGCATAAACAGATATCATAAATAATACAATTATTTATGTGCAGGACAATATGTTTAATACTGGAGATAAAGTATGTCTTCTTCGGAACAACGAGATAGTTGGCACTGGAACTGTGGAAGTTCGAGATAATAATGCATCATGTCACAATATTGCCCAAGGATCTTGTGTGTACGTATGGGTGAACACCATTTACAAGCATGTTGAGGTTCTGGGAATGGAATTTGAGGAGGGTTCTCCTGTATTGTGGAATTTGGATGAAGTCAAGGCTGACACAGAATATGCAGAGTCACAAACAAATAGTAGCACGAGTTTACCAGATGATGGCTTGCCTGCTGTGATGGATGAGGTGATTCTCTTTCTTCGTGAGATTGAAGTCGGAAGAGGCATCATCACAGCTATAAATCCAATGGAAGCAGTGTCAGAAGAGAAACTAGGGTCCGACTTCGTGGGTGTAGTTGTGACAGAGGTTTCACCTAATGGCACATTGTATCCTGGATCCCTCGTGAGGTGGCGAACATCTGAATTAAGACGGCAAGATGGTTCAACATATTCTGGGTTGGATTTCAATAATAACAACCCGGAAGAACAACTCATATTTGAAGAGGTTCCTTGCATTGGTCCTATTGTAAGAAAAAGGCGATTCATGGGTTGTAGATCTTCCCCTGCAAGTTTCAGCAAGAGGGTAAAGATGGATCCTACATCTTCCGAAAGTGTTACGAGCATTTCCACGATTGACTGTTGCAAGAAGAAGTGTTGTCAGATGGCAGACCGGAATGAAATTACCCAATGTAGACATGTCTTTCGTATGCTCACCCAAAAGCAAAGGCATGAGTTTGTATATGCTGCACTAACTGGGTGTATTGATGGAATGGCCTCGGACACAGGTTATCAGAGTACATCCATGGTATTTAATAAGGTGGCCATCTGCTTCAAAGCTTGGTACAGTATATACGGGATCCCAAAGACCACGTTCTACCGTCGGAGGGATGAGTGGCTAGATGGAGCGCGAACCTCAGTTCATGGGAACACGCTTGGTCAAAACCCGCTCTCACATCATGGCAGCCATAGAGATACTCAAGGCTTTTGTGGAAGCAAATGCAGACAGGATGCCTCACAAATGCCGAACCACAAATGCAGGGGTCAGGGAAAATCTCAAGGTTTTACCTTCAATCTACACTCAATTGAAACTGTGTGAACATGTGAACAAGTGCCTCAGTTTGATGGGGCTCCAAGCAATCTGCACTGGTACCTTCAACAACATATGGAATACTCATTTTAAGGATGTGGAGATTGCAAAACACTCTAGCTTTTCTAAGTGTGACACTTGTACATCATTGAAGGCTGCAGAGGCTTGTGCAAAAACCTTGGTGGAGATCACTACCATTCAAAGGAAGATGGAGGCCCACATGATTGCACAACAAACTTGCCGGTCTCAGTACTATGCACACCGCATGCTTTCTGTGTCACGCCCATCAGAGTACCTGTGCTTGATCCATGACAAGATGGATCATTCAAAGACCAGCATTCCAAAGCTCTTTGCAACACCAAAGTGCCTTGGAAATGTCATGAAACTTCCGATTTCATTGACAGGTGTGCTAACACATGGACACGGTTGTGAGTCATATGGACACTTTTCACTTCCACATTGGTCTAGCGACTCCAATTTCACTATTGGGTCGTTAGCCATGTGTTTCAGAAACCTTGAAGCCCACTCACAGACAAGTCCTATCAGTGATCTCAAAGTGAAGAAACAACACCTTCAACCTTTACATAATGCTCTCATGAACACATCTGCACTTGAGGCTACTTGGGAATATGAGAGGCATTGTCAGCAACCTGCACAAAAAACAGATGGCCCTGTTGAGAGTTCAGGTTCAGTGGAGGGATCTAGCTCAAATAGTGTACATGTGTCCTCAACATCAAATAAGCTTCCTCGTCATTTGCTTTTACAGATGGATAATTGTGCAGGCGAGAACAAAAATAGGTAAATCATTTTACTTAAGGGTTTCTCAAGCTCATACTTACTTTTATTTTCTAGATATGTGCTAGCATACTTGTCAATGCTTGTTGCCAAAGGTGTGTTTGAAACAATCACGCTCAGTTTCCTTATGGTTGGTCACACTCATGAAGATATTGATGCGTTCTTCAGCAAGGTCTCCAACTCTACAAAAAGGACAAGTGCACTTACCTTACCGCATATGATGAATCTTTTTGAAAATTGCATCTCCAAAAAAAGTTGTGCTTTGCTTGTGACTGAGGTGCCAGACTTCAAAAAATTTCTCAAGGAGTATATAAAAGAAGGGAGTGATTCTTTAGTTGGTCACCTTGTGCCGCTACAATTCTTTTTCTCCATACGAGATGGTATACCTATTATGCAGTACAAGTTACGGCCATCAGAGCAGGAGTGGTTACCGAAAGAGGGCTTAATGCTCTTCAAAAGTGGAGAGGATGGAAAGCCACTTCTCCCAGAAGGACAACCAGACCCTATTCCATTGAGTGCCCAGCTCAAGGAACAAGAGGTTATTATTGATGGCATCAAAAAATATGTGGCATGGGTTCAAAAATCGATGCCAAAGAATTCTGATAAGGCAACTGGTTACTCAGAACTATATAAGCATGTGGTCAACTATTGGGAGACTGTTGTTCGAGAGTTGGAAGGGCCTACTGTCACAAGTACAGAATTGCAACACCCTTTCTGGCCTAAAACAAGGTGGCGAGAGGAGATTGAAATGACATCACTGAGCACAGACGACATAGAAGCCAGTAGTGATGTGGAAGTGCAAACCCCACACTTTGTTGGACAAAGGAACCAAAAACCTAAAGCATACTTTGATTGCTGCAAGGATCTTCAAAAACTAATGATGGTTCTCATTACTCCAGATGCGTCATATAATCAGCCTATTTGGATGGGTCAAATTATCGACACACCTGAAGTAATCACAAAAAATATAGTGTTAAGGTTGCATGGTTCAAACCACAAAAAAGGCGACACGAGAAGGAGAGCGAAAGATATAATGGATGCCTAGAGAAAACATGGTCTCCCAATCAAAAAGACCCAGCATGTTTTATAAATGTTAAATCCATTCGATATGGGTGGATGTCAAGAAGCGTTGATAAAGTCACGATTAACAAAACTGCAAGGGAATGTATGTTTTCTGAAGCTTAAAGCAATTACAAAATTATAAAATATCATATATTTAATATTCATAATTATTATAAACTCTTTAATAATAGTACCAAATTGTATACTTAACTATATAAATTTAAAAAATGATATGGAAGATTGACTATATTATTATAGGATTTTATATATATATTATTACTACTACAAATTTTTAATTAATAATGTTATATTTAAATATTAATATTTTAATAACAACATCAATATTTATATAATGTACCTCTTATGCTCTTCCTTAATTGTTATATTAGGCAATATATTATATAATTTAATACATTCTACTTTTATAATGTTATTAATTTTTGTTCAATGAATGCTATAATTTATTAAAGGGTAGAATACAAAATAGAATATTCTAAAGAATATTCTCTTTTCAAACATATATTCTAAAGAATATTCCTTTAATATTAGAAAATGCTAATTAAATAGCTAAAATTGCTAATTATTAGGAAATGGGACTATAGCCATGCCCATTTTAGTTACAACTTGGCATACTAGTTTGTTAGGATCGACTTGCAAACCTTCACGTGAAATGTGATAACCAGACAAGTGATGTCCTTTGATCCAAACACACACTTAGATGGCTTTAACTTCAAATCAACTTCTCGCAGCCGATCCAAAACCTTACGTACATCATTGACATGCTCCTCCCACGTTCCATCCGAATAGATAAAACATCATCGATGAAATCGACAGTCACCTCCGACATGTCGTAAAAAACCTCGTCCATTATACGTTTAAAGTTGCTGAAGCATTGCTCAAATCGAAAGCATCACCAAGAACTCGTACATGCCAAATGGTGTTCGAAAAGCAATCTTGGGAATGTCCATCTCAACTATCGGAACTTGCCAATATCTAGAGGCGAGATTTAACTTAGTGAACCAACGGCTTCGCCCTAGTCGATCCAAAAGGTCTGCAGTATGAGGAAGTGGGTACACATCTGAAATGGTTACTCATTTAATGGGCGATAGTCAATGCAGAATCGAACACTCCCATCAAGCTTCATCATAAGATGAGGTTCGCACGCCTAAGGACTTCGAGATTTCCGGATAAACCCTTATCCAACATCTCTTTGACATTCGCTTGTAAGATCTTGAGCTCCTTTGGTGACGATGACAAGTCGAAGTTGAAAAAATCAGCATACTCCTTCTTGAGTTGATTAATAACTGCAGCATGACGATTATTTGATGGGTCCACAAAAGGAAAGGAAGAACATGAAGGAAAAATGGCTGGAAGTAGGGGTAAAATAAAAATGATGGAAGCAGAGGTGGAAGTAGTGGATGAAGTGCAATAGAAGTAAGAGGAATGGAAGAAAGACAAGGGAGAGTCAAACAGGGGGGAGACTTTTCAAAGTCACACTTGGCATGATTGCAAGTCAACCAATCCATACCAAGGATAAGGTGAAAGCTTGACTTGGTACCCCGCAAAGATTAAAAGCTCAAGCTCACGATCGTCCACACGAATAAAAATGTCAACTTCATCCCATGAACAAGCATGAGTGTGTTCGTTGCCGTACAGAATGAAAATTGGTTATATCGCACAAGGCTGCAACATGTAGCAACAGATTGAAAAATAAAGGACAAACTCGAACCTGTATCCACCAACACTGAATGGAAATAGCACCTGGCATGTGATTAAATCGAGCTTGAAAAGTGAAGACCGGATGATTTGGTGCCGAGTGAACCCTTGATGATACTCTTGAAAGAAAAACGGAGGGGTCACTAATTTATTCGCACGAGGACCTCCTTTACTCGTGCTTTCCCGGAAGATCCACTACATCACAACCTTCCACTGCAGCAGCACCAACCGAACGTTGTTGACGCCATGGCCTCCACCTGGAAATGGGGGATGCCAATCGAAAATCGTTGACAGCCAATACGTGTGTCCAACCACATCACACGCCCAACAACGAACTGCACGTCCATGGGCCCAACTTGTGCTAGTACATGAGCGGCAACAGCCTCAACCTCCATTAGAGCAGGTCCATCCCCAACATGAAGTGGAACAGAGCACGTGAAGGTGCAAGTGGGAGAGGTGACTGTTAACATACAAAACTTTTCTGTGTGCAGAAAACACTGTTCACAGCGCAGAAAAGCTTTGGAAGTTAAAGTGTAGGGATTTTGTCCAATAGAGAGCTCTATATATGTACTTATCTCGTCTCTAAGGTCAAGGATAGGATTTTGCTTTGGCCATTGCATGTATAAGCATTCACAATACACCATAAATATGCACTTGCATTACTATATGAATACAAAGAGATAGCAGGTGTGGAGACTTACTTCTCTCCCTAAGATACTCTCTCTTCTCATGCATTGCTCTCCATAACCTTCATAGCCTTCATAGTCTCTCTCCTTCTTGCCTTAGCTTGCCCTTAGCTTGCCCTAACCGAATCCTGTCCTCCTTCAACCGTCATAACTGTCTGCTTCCTGCAACCGTAGGATCCTTCCTACCCTGTAGGATTTTTCCTACTGCTGTAGGATTTTTCCTGTACACAGGATATTTTCTACTACTACTTTCCTACAAGTTATTCCTCCACTGTAGGAAAGTCCTATGTATGCAGTTCCTACATGCTATATTTTTGGCCTCTAACACTATTCCCCGCCTTGAATCCTTGCAGTGTCCTCACTGCACCTGTCCTGCACCCTCATTCTCCTGCGGCTCCTCAGGATACTCTGTCTCGTATTCCTCCTTGTCTCACAAACTCCGCCTTCACCTTCTCCATTTCTTGTGCCATTGATACCACCTGCAGACGGAGACCCTGGTTCTCCACTTGCAGTCGCTGTAGCTCCTCCCCAACACCGTCAATAGTGCTCCTCCCTGTCGGAGTTCTTCCTACGTCTTGATTATCTTCTGCGCCATCGGCATAGGTTCTGAAACACTCACAGGCTTGCTCTCAAGAACTGTAGGACTAGGAGTCCTTGCCTTCACCGTGCTCCTATCCTGCTAACCGTAGCCTGCATGGTGTTAATCTTCGGTATTATCACTGCCTCCACCGCTTCTGCAATCAACCTCCGAATCTCTGCTCTGTCCTTCACTGTATACCCATATTCACAAACTGGTTTACAACACTGAAGCCAACTGTGGTACATCCTGCGATGTTGAACTCACCTTTGCGATTTGTCAGTATCTCCTGCTGCATACGAGACAAAACCTGCGCCAGCTATACCTCAACCTCCATAGGCACTTCCTCTTGTCTGAAGGATTTCCGACGCTTACCACCATCCATGAACGTCCCTGGCTCCATAAACTCCGTTGCCATTTCTCAGCCGCAGCTTCGTAGCAATGAGTCATTCCCCCACTGCGTGATGCATAGGATACCCTCCTCGTGCAAACGTACCTCTTCCTCTTGGAGAATGCCCTGCCGCTCCACAATTGAACCATGGCTGCCGTGTCATTGGAACCGTCCCATGCCTTCACTTGGTGATTGAGCTTGCCCTGTTGGTAACTGCAACAAAACTGCAGTTGCCTCCTCAACTGTTCCTGGAATATCCCGGGAATCTCCTTTCCCTTATTCCCTAACTGCTCCGGTGATTGCTCCACCGATTTCCCTGTCTCCATTGCTGGTAGCTCCTCCTTCGTCATCTCTCGCGACTCAGGCGACTTCTCTTTTCTTATTGTGTTCTCCAGACATCCTCTCCTGCGACTGCTCTTTCGGCTTATCCTCTGCTACCTTCGTCTGAGTCGTTGGTACTTGTTCATGTGGCTTCTCTAGCTCCATCTGTACCACTTCCTCCAATGTCTTCTTCTCCGGATGCTATCCCACCTTATGTGGCTCTCTAGTTTTCAGCGGCTTAACCCTCAAAACTTGTTCCGAGTGCTCTTCCTCCTCCTCTTCTCATGTTCATGTCAAATCCTCATCATCCAAATGGATGCTCTGCCATGGTCTTCGTCTTTCCCTTCCGCACGGACTTCCGCATAGGCATCACCCGTGATACCTTTTGTTTCTTCCCCGGTGGTGTCTTCATCACCTTACTGTACTCTCCTGATGCTTCCCACTAGCCACTTCCTGTACCTTCTTTCCTACCAGCCTGTCCTGAGGTGTGAGCACCTTCTGCAACTTACTAGCATACTCCTGCTCCTCGACTTCCTCTCCACACTCAATCACATGATTCACAAGTGACTGTATCCACGCCAATGCAATCATCGGAGACTCCTTCTGCTGTATCTCCTTCTCCTGAGCAGTAAAAACATACTCACCCAGTTTCCTGAGGAGATAACGTGCGACTCCTGCACACTTCCCCGTCTTAAGCGCGTCATACAGCGACATAACTATCTTCGAGGCTGTAGTGGAAGAGAGCCTGAACTCAAAAGAGTTCACCAGAAAATTACCACAAGCTCTACTTCTTCCTCCAGATCCGCCACACGCAAGCCAAACTTGCTATTGTATTGCCTCCCCTCTTTCAGATAGATATCTAAATTCTTCTTATCTACCTCCAACTCTCCTTCTCCTAATGGCAGCCAAAATACCTCCGCGATTGCCTTCTCATAATCAACATCCTTCTCCCTTCGGCATATGCAACAAAATTGTCTCCAACCATCTTTTCCGCCATCATAATAATGATAGCACTGTAGCGCATCAGGATTTACCTGCGCTAGAAGGTGAGCATACTTCTCGAGACCCAATCCCTGAAGGGTGTTCTCCAGCTCCGGACTAATCTCCCAGCCCGTCAACATGATTGTAAAGTGGCCACATGCCAGATTCTCATCCGCCTTATGCAGAGATCGGCAATTTTTCACCACAAGAGTATTCTTTCCTTCTGCCATATCCGCGAAGAAAGAAGCTACAAACCCTAGATCTAGGTTTGGCACTGATTTCCAAGTGTATTGGAATATTTGTATAGAATATATCCCAACGTCTATAAATGATACTTCATACCTTCTCAATTTATTTATGTTTACCCTTTCTTGCATTCCGTCACCTGTTAGGGTTTCAGCATTTACCACACCTTCCTCACTTATCTCCTTGACTTTGAATGGACCTAGCCATTTCATCTTCAATTTATCCTGTGGTTTACCAACACTTCCTCTATACACAAGACCAAATCTCCTTCTCTTATATCATGCTTCTTTCTCTTCCTATTATACCAGGCTCTCCTTCTTTTCTGAATTGCCTGTATAGTCCATAAAGCATGTAATCTTATCTCATCCAGTTTTTTTAATTCCTGTAGCCTATGTTGTAAGGATTCTTGCTCACCTAAATTATGCTTTATAGCAATCCTTAGAGATGGCACAATATATTCAACAGGAGTTATTACCTCAAGTCCATATGCTAACTTAAAAGGCGTCATTCCTTTTACAACCTTATAGGCTGTCCTGTAAGCCCACAAGACTTCAGGAATCTTTCATCCCAATCTTTTCTATTTTCCTGGATCACTTTCCTTAAAACATTCTTAAGGACTTTATTTGTAGATTCAGCTTGACCATTCCCTTAAGGATAATAAGGTGTAGATTTCTTATGTTTTATGACAAATTCTTCCATAAGTGTTTGAATTGTTTCATTAATATAGTGTTTTCCTCTATCACTTATGATTTCCTTAGGAATTCCATAAGGCACTATAACCATATTATATATAGCACGAGCTGTATTATAAGCATCAGCTTTCCTCATAGGTTTTGCTTCTACCCACTTAGTCCTATAATCCGTAAATACCAAAATATATTGATTCCTTTTTGTACTCATAGGATTTATAGGTCCTATAAAATCCATTCCCCACCTTTGAAAAGGTTCTAGTGGTAGGATAGGATTTAAAGGATATACCTGTTTCTTAGGTGGTATATGTGCTCTTTGGCACTTATCACATTTCTTACAGAAATCTCCTACATCCTTCCATAATGTAGGCCACCATAACCCAGCCTGTAATATTTTCCTTGCATTTATTTCCTCTGCAAAATGCCCTCCTACTAGACCCGCATGGGCCTCTTTCAAGATATCCATAACCTCAAAAGGTTCCACCCAACGTCTTAACACTCCATCCTGACCCGTCTTATATAACTTTCCTCCCACCAAAAGAATAACGTCGTGTCTTCACGACAAATAACTTTTTCTGATCATTAGTCTCATAGTATGGTGAAACTAGTCCAGTCGATAAATAAACTTTTATGTCCTCCATCCATGTAGGAGGAATGTGCACATGAAAAAGTGTGCATCAGGAAAGTCATCCATGTACTGGATTGGAACTTCTCCTGTCTTAATGCGGCTTAAATGATCAGCCTGTTCATGATGTCTACCAGGTTTATGTATGATTTGAAAATCATACTCCTGTAACAGAAGAAACCATCTAGCTAAACGTCCTGTTAGGACTGGCTTGTTTAAAAGATGTAACAAAGCCTTTTATCTAAAGATTTTAACTTTATTAGCTAATAAATAATGTCTAAATTTATGAATTGCATAGACCATTCCTAAAGCTTCTTTTTCTGTGGTAGTTCCTATTGTAATGTCTGATGCATCAACATGCACATGAAATTCCCTGTCCCATTTAGGATTCACTAATATATGTGCTGTTATTAAAGATTTCCTTAATGTATCAAAAGCTTCCTGACATGCAGGAGTCCAATCATAGGATTTTCCTGCCTTTAAAAGGTCAGTTAAAGGTCTGGCTATTTGGGCATAATCCTTAATAAACCTCCTATGATAGCCAATCTTTCCTAAAAACTGCCTTAATTCTTTTAGATCCTGCAGTGATTGTAAGGTAAGTATAACTTTAACCTTATCCTGATCCACTAGGATTCTTCCTTACACACTACATGTCCTAAGAGAACTCCTGATTTTACAAAAAAATTACATTTCTCAGGATTTAAAGCAACCTGATTTTGCTTACATTTCTGAAAAACCTTTCTAAACAATAAAGATGATTCTCTCACTATATACACTAAAATCATCCATAAAAACTTTCAAATCCAATAAATATTCCCTAAAGGTATCAATTATGATCCTTTGGAAAGTAAAGGTGCATTACATAAGCCAAATGGCATACTTTATATGCTATCCACCCATGGACTTATAAAAGCTGTTTTATGTTTGGTCCTCTGGAGCTACTAGAATCTGGTTATATCCTGAGAATCCGTCCATAAAGGAATACATCTCATGTCCAGCACACTATCCAACATTTCTTCTGTAAACGGATAGGAAAACATTTCTTTGTGGCATCATTTAACTTCTTATAATTTACACATACTCTCAACTTTCCATTTTTTTAGGAACAATCACAAGTGGTGATAACCATTGTGCACCTGTATAGGATAATAACCTACACTTAACAGCTCTTATCTTCCTCCTTTACAAGCTGTACATAATTAGGATTCATCATGTATGCTCTCTGTTTCACAGGCTCACTTCCTGGTAAATAATTGTATAGTGTGTGTACACAATTCAAGGAGGTATGCCTTTAGATTATATAGGACAGGCAAAACATCCTAATATTTTTGAAGCAAATTCATCCTTTTTCCTGGAATTCTTTATCTAATTCCGAGCAATGAATAGGTTTTTAGGTTCTTTTTCTGTACCTATATTCACTTGCTGCAAAAGAATCTGTAGTATACACATATGTATACTCTGCAGGCTGTTCCTGTAAATCAATCTCATATGGGATTGCCTTATAAAACTTTTCCTGCAATCCAGGCCTATCTTCTTCCTTCTGCTGAACAGTTTTCTTTCATTTCAGCACTACGTTTAAGTCTATATCCATCAGGACTTTTAAGTCAAGATATGCTTTCAGGATTTCTACTTCTTCCTGATCGTCTAAGCCATTAAACCAAATATCTTCTAAAATAAAGGTCTGTTTTCCTTTTTAACATACCTTTTATATGATTGTATATCACCGGTTTTCCTTCTCCTTCTCCAATGTCATCTTTCTTGTTCCCCATCATGTATACTTTAGCAGTTTTCAGCCAAGGCCTACCTAATAACATAGTATATATAGTTATCTTTTCCTTCCATTTGGAGGACAATAAGGGACACTTTATATTTAAGACCCTTTATAGATATAGTCACTCCTCTCACTATACCTGTAGGCTTGACACTTCTCTGGTCTGCCATTTTTAAATTAAAAGGAGCAGGCTCAATGGGTCCTAAACCCATTTTCTTACAAGCATGTTCCTCAATAAAATTAACTCCTGAGCCTCCATCTATAAGGACTTCTTTTATCTTGTTTTTACCAATATATACAGTAATGCTGGGCACATACCCATCATAATCACCTTCTTTTTCATAATGTTTTTCTACTCGGTGAATTTCATTTCCTGTATATGCAGGTAAGGATTTTGGAACAATGTTCAACATTTCCAAGATTTGATTTTTAATATATGGGGCAATATGTATTAATTGTCCCAACGTGATTGTAATTTCTTGGCTCAATGCACTTTGAGCCATTGATTCTGCCACGTCATCCTGAATCCGTTTCACAGGAATGCTCTTTTTCTAGGGTTACTCTGTTTTACAGGAATATTCTTTTTCTCTGAATATTCTTCCCTAAAATAGAATCAGTTATTTTTAGATCTTTAGGTATATCCGTCGGTGTGTATCATCATCCGAGATATACTCAGGGAGATCTCGTTCTTGGAGATGAGTGTTCATCTCTCCCATTGTTTGCGTACTATCCCGCAATGGATACACAGAATTTCCTTCTTCTGCTGGAAGGTATTCCTGTTTCTGACATATATTTCTTTTTGTACAGATTACTGCTCTCACGGCAGGATGGTTTTCTAGCTCATTCTCGTCCACATCAATGAACCGAGCTCCAAGCTCTCTCTTGGGAGCATTGTTTGAGGTGGAAGGCTGATTCTTAGGACAATTTGGAGAAATATGTCCTTTCTCTCCACATGCAAGTAAGATTAATAGAATTCCTTCCTTGTACTTGTCTTTGTCTATAGTTATTTTGATCTCCATAACTTTCTTTTCTTGGATATCTTTCTGGTCCTCTATAGGACGTCTCCTTCCTTCCCATATTAGGCTTATATGGTGGAGCATATCTAGTTTGATTCCCCTCATACAGCCTATCATCTCCTCCTGTATAAGGAACATTCCTTCTGTTATCAAAAGGATTCCTATTTCTTCCTTCTTCCCAACTCCCAGGCTGTTCCTCATAATAGAGCTTCCTATTCCGAGATGGGAATGTGGTAACAGGTGGTTGTCTCACAGGAAACGGCCTGTTATACCAGCCTTCCTTTCTTCCTTCCTTTCTCCTTTCTTTTTCCACACGTGCCACATTTTGATTAATAAAATACTTACAGTCTTTTGCCGAATGTCCTTCTTTATCACATATTTGACATTTTGGCAACTGTAGTCTACACTCATCCTTAGTATGTCCAGGATTTTTACACTTGGCACACCATACTTTGGCATCTAATTCCTTATACACAGGATTACCTTTCAAGGACTTAACTAGCTGTAATAACATTCTCTCATCAGCCTTATAATCCCGAACTTTGATAGGTTCATCCTCATCATCTGAACTATCCTCCTTTCTCCTTGAGGATTTTATCTTTCCTTCTGCTATATTTTCTATTTGTCTCCTCTTCTTCTCATAATCTTTAAGATGCTTTACAAGATCTTTCCTGTCTACTTCCTCAATTGTCATTGCATAATGCCTATATGGCTTCTGCAATCCTTGCTTATACCATTGAAGCAAAGCTTCTTCCTTAACATATAGTGAGCATTTCTTTTCATGCTTTTTAAAACGGTGTGTATATTCCTCTAGAGTTTCAGTTTTTCCTTGTAGGATATTTCTGAGCTTCTCTAAGTGCTCTTCAGGCAACTCTTCCTTTTTAAAGTATTCTTTAAAAGCTTCTGTAACTTTCTCATAATCTTCTCTCACATCTTTCTCCAACTCATAATACCAATCAGATGCATTTCCTTTTAATGTGTGAGGAAATATAAGCAACTTATCTGCATTGCTTACTTTATACAACTTACAACTTCCTCAAACTGCAATAAATGTCTTTTAGGATTTTCCTTCTTTCCTGCGGAAAATATTGGGAACATCAATGTGCCTCCCAACATTCCGGGGAAAAGTGTCATATTAGACATACTCGGTGGGTTTTCTCTACCACCTTCCTCCTCACCAAGAGGGGAATTTCCAGGAGATACTCCTCCTGGTCTAATAGGAAATCCTGTTCTCCGAGGAGTTCCTTCCAACTCCTCTTCTCCTGCAGTTTGATAGTCACCGTATTGTATATCCTCCACACCTTTAAGCACTTTCTCCTATCTGATCAATGAGTTTTATAAGAGCTTCTTGCCTATTAGCAAGCTCTATTTGCTCAGCTCGGGCAGCCTCTCTCTCGGCCTGCCTATTATCTCTCTCTCTTGCTAGAGACGAGTTAGGATTATGTTGCCTCCAAGGCTCCATCCATCATCATATATATACACACTTCTTTTTCACTTAAGCTCTACTTCTCTCAGAGCTATATCACTTCTCACTTAGGAATTCAACAAATTCCTCCACAACAATGGCGAAATCCCTCCGTGGTCGCCATGTGTTAACATACAAAACTTTCCTGTGTGCAGAAAACACTGTTCACAGCGCAGGAAAAGCTTTGCAAGTTAAAGTGTAGGGATTTCGTCCAATAGAGAGCTCTATATATACTTATCTCGTCTCTAAGGTCAAGGATAGGATTTTGCTTTGGCCATTGCCATGTATAAGCATTCACAATACACCATAAATATGCACTTGCATTACTATATGAATACAAAGAGATAGCAAGTGTGGAGACTTACTTCTCTCCCAAAGATACTCTCTCTCTCATGCATTGCTCTCCATAGCCTTCATAGCCTTCATAGTCTCTCTCTCCTTCTTCCTTGCCCTTGCTTGCCCTAACCGAATCCTGTCCTCCTCCAACCGTCATAACTGTCTGCTTCCTGCAACCGTAGGATCCTTCCTACCCTGTAGGATTTTTCCTGTACACAGGATATTTCCTACTACTACTTTCCTACAAGTTATTCCTCCACCGTAGGAAAGTCCTATGTATGCAGTTCCTACATGCTATATTTTTGGCCTCTAACAGTGACGACTCATATCGTTGTGCCAGCTTCAAAGCATCGTCAAGATTCACTGGAGCTAGTGCATGCACAAGCCCCACAAGGTCTTGACGAAGTGCTGGCCATAACATACCTAACTTGATGCATTCTGACATATTAGGTTTTGCATGCAGCAAAAGGCTTTGAAAGCGAACACCAAACTGCATTAGCAACTCAAATGGCTCCTGACGAATAAGATGCAACTGCTGAAAAGCATTGTCACAGTTGTCCTCATGCCCAAATGCACATTTAAAGATCTCTGGAAGAATACTCCAATCTCCACGAGTTGCAACGTCCAGACCATTGTACCATTGCAACACCGTCCCTTGAAGACAAGTAGGATACTCACGCAAACACTGAGCACCATCCCACGAATGATATGTGACAACCACAATGAAGTGGTCAAACCAATGGTACACATCATCTCCAGGATTTCCGCAAAAGAAATCCGATCAAATGTGGGGTTTACAACATGAGTAGGAGGAGTACTATGGGTTGTGAATGCTGCCATCAGCTGAGAGTGATTGTTCAATTGCATACGCATGGCATGTAACAACTGCATGAGTAACTGCTCCACAGACAAAGAATTTGTCTGTTGTAAATCCATGAACAAAGAAAAGACAAAATCTACAAGAAAGGAATAGATCTAAACAATGAAAAAGCCAAATTTAAGAAAATAAAGAAAATCGATAAAAAGACACAAATCCAAGCACTCCGTAAGGACAATTAAAGGTGCCCCTCATCTCCACCAATGTGAGAGCTCAAAAATATAAAAATGTGTATATATCCATTAGTTCAAAAACGCTAACTTATATACAAGAGTGAGTGGTCCAGATTGAATCCAATCCGACGGTTATTAAAATTCACTACTCCAATAATTATATGTGCACATGCAGCCGTACACGTGGATCTTACAAATTTAGAATTAAAGAAACATAAACATAGACTCTATAAATCTTAGTGTATATATAAGAGAGATTAATTATATATAATTCACATAAAACACACATATATCAAAGATTTCAGAACAACCCTGACAAAATAAAAAAACAAAAAGAGTTAATAAAAATACATAAAACATAAGTCTTTTACACTTAATTTGCATTAAATAAATAAAGAAAAAAGAAAACATTAAAATCAAAGCAATAAAAAAAAGTCATAAAGTTTATATTTTTTACACAATCTATATAAAAAAACAGAATTTAAAAAAGAAAAACGAAAATCATAACTCTTGACCAAAATATAAAATATTAAGCTTGCCAAATACAAAATTCCTAAGGTCTTCCCAATTGATTTAACCCTTTTATACTTGAGGGAATGTCACCCAAAGAAAATAAGCTTTAGTTAATGGATGGAGTTTATACTTAAACAGTTTATACTTAAACATGCATCTATAATTAAAAATACACTTATAATCTCAATTCTTACAAGTATTCAATTTACAAGCCGTTTTTATTGTGGTTAAGTCTACACACACTTACACTCATACTTTCATTAGCACATACACATGCACACACATTTTGGGCACAATATGTATACGAAAACACAAGAGCGTATGTGTAAGAATAAAAAAGCATTGACTTACGACTCCAATATATTAGACTGATTTTCCTGCCATATTCTCATTCAAATGAAATATATAAGCAAATTTTTTTTCATAAGAGAAGGATATAGGGAGAGTGAGCTCCAAAACTATCAAAACACTGTTTACAACATCAAGATGGCTGCATATACACCAAAATGAGTATGTAAGAGAGAGTTCACACAATGTTATTCACTGGCAATGATAAGCAAGTGTTCTCAGTGTACTAGTTCACATTATGAAATTAATGCCCCTTATCACTCTGTTACACAAGTAAACTTTGGAACTTAAATTAAAAAGGTTTATTTAGACACAAAACCAAAATAATTGGAAAAGCAACTTGAAATCAATTCCTAAAAATCTTTCTTCTCAATCCGTCCAATATTAAAACCTTGAATACGTGAGAATGTTATAAATGGAGCTCTACCAATTCTGCCAACTTCACCAAGTACATGGGCCGGCGGTTTCAACGTGATCCAAGTATTGAGAACTACATCATATCTAAGAAAGAACTCTTGATAGTGATGAGTTACAAAACTCATCCATATATATCGCACACCATCGCTGCATGCTCCCCGTAATGATAAATACTCTGCCTCTAGTTGATCCAGACGAATCGGAACTGAATGAATTGGTGAATCATCGTCTAGCAACTGAGAACCATCCAGTTTAAGCTTCTTTATACCTATTGGCATAACCACATACAAGGTATCATCACACACAACAAGAGATCCGCTCGTACCTATTCCAACGTTGTGTATAACAAAGCTATTGTTATCCAAATCGTATTGCAGAACAGATGCATGCCCATGAACACACATCCAGATACTTCTGTTCCAAAATGCTGTAGTACAAAGGCACCTATCCTTGGGATAGAGGTGTACTATGGAAGACTTCTCCTCCCATTCATGTGTAGAAGAGTCATAGACTATGGCAATAATGGTGTCCATCTCTTTGACACTCTTCTTCATCTTGTTAGAAACCAGGCACACCACTATATAATCTGCAGTTGAGTTCTTTCTAACTATATGGACAGCCAATATATTGCTATATAAAGATGTCCTCAACTTGAAATCCTCTCTAGTGCGTATGTTGACAATAGTGAAATTGATCTTGGAACTGTTCAACCACTTAGTGAAGAGGAGATAATCACCATCACTCGCCAGAAGTTCCATTTTGTCATAGCCACAAAACCACAGCTCCCTTGTCTGGTACCAGTTGTTAGATGCTATATCATACATACCAAGATGAGTAGTTGGCCAACAAGAACTATTCCAGACCACCAAATTCATTACACAAAGCACCAGACCTTGTATGCATCAACAACATCCTTCCATGACTTGCATATGCTCCTAGAACATGCCATCTGCTCTGTAGAAAGCTTGCTCAAGATTTCCCACTGTAACTCAGGTGGGAGTAACAAGAACTTAGACTCCCCAAATCCATAATCCTGCTTCTGTCTTCTCACCCGCAGGTTCCTCATGCCGCTGGTACAAACAAAGACGTCAGTAGACACAATATAATAAACAAAATGAAAGTAGTTGTATATGTTTCTATGTTAAAACTATGTACAACGGGTTTTAAAACATTCAAAATAAAATATAAATATAAATTAATATAGAATTTACAAAAAATAATAAATAAATAAAATTATAACAAAATATCTCATATTTATAAAAAGAAAGAAGTTTAATTAGATATATTTATGTATTTACATAAAACAGACGTATATATTAAAAACTTTTTGAAATAAGATAGAAAAAATAAATAAATAAAGAATTAATAAAAATACATAAAATAAAAATTTTCTACATATAATTTATATTAAATAAACAAAGAAAGAAAATATTAAATAAAAAAAAATTAAAAAACTGTAAAATTTTAACGCAATTTATATAAAAACAGATGAAAAATAAACAAATAGAAAGGGAAAAGAAAATTATAAATCTTCATCAAAATTTAGAAATATACAACTTACCGAATATTAAGCACTCCCACAATCACAATTGGCAGAATCAAAATAGGAATAAAATACCTAAGTCCGCGGTATGAGAAAACCTACTCATTTAAACCCTTTTATATTCAGGGAAGTCCACTTATGACGTGGCCTTATGTGCATTAAATATAATTCCACGTGGAATTTTTTATTAAGAAAAAAACAAATTTTAATTAATGACATAATTTTTACTTAAACATATATATATATATATATATATATAATTAACAGACTTAAAATCTCAATTGTTACAAGTATTTAGTTTACAAACTACCCCTTGTGATTAAATCCGCATAAGCAGACTTTTAATAACACATACACATGCTCATCTTTTCTTACATGATACTTTTTCTTAAGAGACATAATTACTGCAGCACACATGCATGTGTGATCTTCTCTCACACACACTTCCTCTTTAATACATATAATTTCATTAACATGTACACACACGTACACTTTTTCACACTGCACACAAAAATTTTATCCTCCACAAACACACAGTCACACACTTTCTCTCCTACACATAATTCTATTAACACATATTTCTTATGCAAAGATTCATCACAATGTACAATAAGACAACACCTATATATATACTCATTTTGCACAATATATACATGCAGTATAGGTACTGTAAGATCCACGTGTACGGCTGCATGTGCACATACTATTATTAGCGTAGTGGATTTTGATAGCCGTCGGATTGGATTCAATCTGGACCACTCGCTCTTGTATATAAATTAGGGTTTCTGAACTAATGGATATACACATTTCTATATTCCGAGCTCTCACATTGGTGGAGGTGAGGGGCACCTCTAATTGTCCCTACGGAGTGCTCGGATTTGTGTCTTTTTTCTCTGTCTTAGGTCTAGCTTTTCCATTGTCTAGATCTATTCCTTTCTTGTGGATTTTGTCTCTTCTTCATCCATGAATCCACAACAGACAAATCCCTTGTCTGTGGAGCAGTTACTCATGTAGTTGTTGGATGCCATGCGTGTGCAACTGAATAATCATTCTCAGTTGATGCAGCATTCACAAGCTAGGTACTCCTCCTACGCATGTTGCAAACCCCCGTGTCCGACCGGATTTCTTTCGCGGAAATCCTGGAGATGATGTGTACCATTGGTTTGACCACTTCACTGTGGTTGCCACATATCATTCGTGGGACGGTGCTCAGTGTTTGCGCGAGTTTCCTACTTGTCTTCAAGGGACGGCGTTGCAGTGGTACAATGGTCTGGACGTTGCAACTCGTGGCGATTGGAATATTCTTCCAGAGATCTTCAAACGTGCATTTGGGCATGCGGACGACTGTGATGATGCTTTTCAGCAGTTGCATCGTATTCGTCAGGAGCCTCTGAGTCGGTGATGCAGTTTGGTGTTCGCTTTCGAAGCCTTTTGCTGCGTGCAGAACCTAACATGTCGGAACGCATCAAGTTAGGTATGTTGTGGCCAGCACTTCGTCAAGACCTTGTGGGGCTTGTGCATGCACTAGCTCCAGTGACTCTTGACGATGCTTTGAGGCTGGCACAACGATATGAGTCGTCACCTCTCCCACTTGTGCCTTCACGTGCTCTTGTTCCACTCCATGTTGGGGATGGACCTGCTCCGATGGAGGTTGAGGCTGTTGCCGCTCGTGTACCAGCACAAGGTGGGGCCCGTGGACGAGGACGTGGACGTGCAGTTCGTTGTTGGGCATGTGATGAGGTTGGACACACGTATCGGCGCTGTCAACGGTTTCCCGATTGGCGTCCCCCATTTCCAGGATGGAGGCCATGGCGGCAACAACGTCCGGTTGGTGCTGCTGCAGTGGAAGGTTGTGATGCGGTGGATCTTCCGGGAAACGACGAATCGCACGAGTAGAGGAGGGTCCTCGTGCGAATAAATTAGTGACCCCTCCATCTTTCTTTCGGGAGTATCATCAAGGGGTTCACTCGGCACCAAATCATCCGGTTTTCACTTTTCAAGCTCGTTTCAATCGCACACCTCGTCCTGTTTTCCTTTCAGTGTTGGTGGATACAGGTTCAAGTTTGTCCTCTGTTTCTCAATCTGTTGCTACACGTTGCAGCCTTCATTTGCGTCGTGCGGTAGAACCAGTCTTCATTCTGTACGGCAACGGACATACTCATGCTTGTTCGCGGGATGAAGTGGACATTGTTGTTCGTGTGGATGATTGTGAGCTCGAGCTTCAATCTTTGCGGGTGGTGCCGAGTCAAGCTTTTCACCTTATTCTTGGTATGGATTGGTTAACTCGCAATCATGCCAAGTGTGACTTTGAAAAGTCTCCCCCTTGTTTGACTCTCCCTCGTCTTTCTTCCATTCCTCTTACTTCTATTCCACTTCGTCCATCTGCTTCCACCTCTGCTTCCATCACTTTTGTCTCACCCTTATTTCCAACCATTTTCCCTTCATGCTCTTCCTTTTCTTCTTTGGATCCATCAGATGATCGTCGTGCTGTAGTTGTTGATCAACTCAAGAAGGAGTATGCTGATCTTTTCAACTTCGACTTGTCATCTGGGGCCAAGATTGCGACACGCCACCCTATTCCAACTGGAGAAGCTAGGCCAATCAAGGTACCTGTTCGGCGTCGATCACCAAAGGAGCTCAAGATCTTACGAGCGAATGTCAAAGAGATGTTGGAGAAGGGTGTTATCCGGAAGTCTCGAAGTCCTTGGGCGTGCGAACCTCACCTTGTGACGAAGCCTGATGGGAGCGTTCGATTCTGCATTGATTATCGCCCGTTAAATGAGGTAACCGTCTCAGATGTGTACCCACTTCCTCATACTGCAGACCTTTTGGATCGACTGGGGCGGAGCCGTTGGTTCACCAAGTTAGATCTCGCATCTGGATATTGGCAAGTTCCGATGGCTGACATGGACATTCCCAAGACTGCTTTTCGACACCATTTGGCCTGTACGAGTTCCTGGTGATGCCTTTCGGTTTGAGCAATGCTCCAGCAACTTTCCAGCGTATGATGGATGAGGTTCTTTGCGACATGCCGGAGGTGACTGCTGATTTCATCGATGATGTTTTGATCCATTCGGATGGAACGTGGGAGGAGCATGTCGGTGATGTACGTAAGGTTTTGGATCGACTGCGGGAAGTTGGTTTGAAGTTGAAGCCATCTAAGTGTGTATTTGGATCAAAGGACACCACTTATCTGGGTTATCGCATTTCACGTGAAGGTTTGCAAGTCGATCCTGACAAACTAGTTGCAGTTTTGAAGTTCCCTACGCCGAAGTGTGTGAATGATGTGCAACGCTTTCTTGGCAAGGTACAATATCTGGGTCGTTTTCTGGATCATCTTTCAGATCGTACTGCACCGTTGCGCGCGTTGTTGAAATCGTCAATGACTTCTTTTGTTTGGTCTAAGGATTGCAAGCAGGCATTTGCAGATCTCAAAGAGTTGTTGACGACTCCTCCAGTTTTGGCGTACCCGGATTACACTCGTCCTTTCATCTTGCGTGTAGATGCTTCTGACATCGGCCTCGGGGGTGTATTGATGCAGGAGAGTACAAGTGTTCCTGGCCAACGACATCCCATTGCATACATCAGCCGTACATTGCAGCCAGCAGAGGTGAATTACTCCACAACTGAAAAGGAGTGTCTAGCAGCAGTTTGGGGTTTTGAGAAGCTCCATGCCTACTTGCATGGTTCGCGGACGTTGTTGGAAGGTGATCATGCAGCAGTCACTTCGTTGTTGAAGCGAAGAATTTGATTGGGCGTACTGCTCGGTGGGCCTTGAAACTTCAAATTTACGACTTTGAAGTTGTTCATCGTCCAGGGAGTTCCATGGCTGATGCTGATGCTCTTTCTCGGGCTCCTCTTCCACCTTCTCTCTCTTCTGTTGCCCCAGAGGAACCAGTTGTTCCAGCTTCAGTGGACTTTTTGGATGAAGATTCCGTACCATCAGCAGTTGCTGTGCTTGACGTTCAGTGTCCGCAGAATGCAGAGTTAGATTTGCCGTCTTTGGATGAGGTTCGGGAAGCTCAAAAGGTTGAGCCGTGGATTCGAAGGCTTCGTGATGGGTTTGAGAATCCTGCATCACTTGCTGATGACTTGCCTTTCAGGCATTTACATTCACAGTATCGCCTTCAGGATGACCTTCTTTATTTTGTGGGGACTGATCCAGATGATCCTTTGCGGTTGGTGGTGCCTTCAATCTTCATTCCACGCTTCCTCCATGCTTACCATGACTCTCCTATTCTTGGCGGGCACATGGGACATCGTCGGGTGATGGAGAAGCTGCGCAGATCTTTCTATTGGCCGGAGTTGCGAGGAGATGTGATTCGGTATGTGCGTAGTTGTGTGTGGTGCCAAGCTCGCAATACTCCCCCATGTGCTTCGGAAGGACGGTTGGAGTCAATTGCAGTTTCTCGTCCGTTTGAATTGGTGGCATTTGATTTGATGGGACCTTTTCCGCGGTCAACTGCTGGTAACGAGTACGTTATTATTGCTTCTGATTACCTAACTCGTTGGGTAGAAGTTGGTGCTCTTGCTAGTGCGACTGCTTCTGCTGTTGGTCAGTTTCTCCTGAATCGGGTCGTGTTTCAGCATTCTTGTCCGGAGCGAATTCTCTCGGATAATGGTCCCGCATTTATGGCTGAGGCATTTCATGTTTTGACATCTCGATTAGGGATACGCCACACTTTCACAAGTGCTTATCATCCTCAGACAGATGGTTTAGTGGAACGGCTTGTTAGAACCTTCAAGGGGATGATCGCAAAGTATGTGAACTTTCAACATTCAGATTGGGATGGTTATCTGCCGTCTCTCCGATATGCTTATGTCACTGGAGTTCAAAGTTCCATTGGTACTTCTCCATATAAGCTTTTGTATGGTCATGACCCGGTGTTGCCAACGGAGTTGGGTTTGCCGTCTCGGTTACCGCGAGCTGCTGATGCTAGGTCATGGGATCGGTATCTGACGAGCATCCTTCCATTGGTTCGTGCGGAGTCAGCAGAACACTTGGGCCGCGTACAAGTAGGACAACAACAACGTACAACTCGCATCATCGTCCTCCTGCGGAGTACAAGGTTGATGAACTGGTGTTGGTTCGTTTTCCCAAGCTTACGGTACGTGGTTTAGCTAAGAGTCTCCTTCCTCAATGGAAAGGACCGTATCGAGTGTTACGGCAAGTAGGACCACAGGTTTATGAGGTTCGGCACGACATTCAACCCGATCCTCCGGAGATTGTACATGTACAACGGTTGAAGCATTTTGTGCAACGGGAACAAGTTGTGCCGCCTACAGATCCACCAGTGCCTCCTCCTGATGTTTCCAGATCCGGGCCCGTCTACAAGAGAACCCTAACCAACTTACACCCTTCCGAGAGGAGGGGATGATGTAAGATCCACGTGTACGGCTGCATGTGCACATACTATTATTAGCGTAGTGGATTTTGATAGCCGTCGGATTGGATTCAATCTGGACCACTCGCTCTTGTATATAAGTTAGGGTTTCTGACTAATGGAATATACACATTTTTATATTCCGAGCTCTCACAGTACAAATTATTTTCTCATTAATTCCAATATAAGAGATTTTTTTGTAAGGGATTCTCTTGCCGTATTCTGTCAGCGCCACGTGTTCATATGTCACACGACAAAGAAATAATCGAGTTTCCTTCTGTACAATACATCATTTAGTTTTATATTTTTACAGGGAGACCCACTGTATAATCTGGGTTTTTCTCTATACAATACATTATTCAATTTTATATTTCCCCTACAGTGTAGTATATTTGGGTATACACTTATTTTTAATATACATGCATACGATTGAAATTACCCAGACTCAACTAATACACCCGCACATATGCACGTACACCGGACAAGAGCTGTATCATTTAAGCTCCTATATAGTATATCATCAACTTTTCCCAATTGCACTTTATCCTTTAACCCTTTCTAAAAATCAATTCCGCCCATCTTTTTCTCAACTTCAACAAGCTCATGAAACATATTTGAACTTCTCAACCCCTTGGAAATAATCAAGTAAGTTATAGAGTTAGGTTTAACACCTTCCTCACACATCATGTTAAACAAAAGCAAAGCGTGCTTAACTCTCCCTAATTGCACATAAGAGTTGATTAACCAGGTGTAGGTAACCACGTTGGTTTAACCCCGTACTCGGACATCTTATCAAATACGTCCTCTGCCTCGTCAAGTTTCCCTTCACGCCCTAGCGACTGCATTAATACGGTGTATGTGTGTGCATCTGGTTTGATACCGGACTACCATCTCTTTGTATATTTGCATGGCTCTGTCGAACTCCTGGGTTTTTACTAGCATGTCTATTATTGTTGTATATGTTCTTGCATTTGGCCATACCTATTAATCATAAGTTAGTGTGTGTATGAAGCAAGAGAGAGAGATGCAATAATACCTTGAGGTCCCTCATCTAGTAGAACATCCTCATAACCAGCTGGGGTTTGTTAGCCACGGCAAGCGTGTTTGTAAGTGACAGTCCCAACGTCCATGTCGGAATTCTGAAGCTTAATCAGTATCTCATCCATGGCTGCAAAGTGCATGGAGGAGTTGTCGATTCGCCCCATTGCGCTACCCCCCGAAGCACTGTCGAGTGGTGGGCTTGCCCAAGTAGACTTATCATCTTCGTATATATGAAACTGTCGGCTTCTCCACCCAGAATTTACATCCTTTATATTAAAAAGAACAAAAATGATTAGAACAAACACACACACACACACACACACACACACTAAAACAACGGAAGATATTACCCATGAGGACTCTTAGCACCTTCCAAGGATCCCATCGGAAGTTGGGGCCCCAATGTAAAATAAGTGTTGAAAAGGCTTTTATATCAACCAATGGCCTATCTAACCCCTCCATAATCTCCACGTCCTGTAGCGCTAACACATAGCAATCAAAATGGGTGTGTGCATGTGCATGAGAGAGCATATGTTTCACTTCAACACAATGCATGATTATTATATATCAAATACACACATTCTAACAGTCTTCAGTGTGGATTTCCATATGTTTTGATCTTTTGATGTAGTTGGATCTTCTATCGCGGTCGTTGATTCTTGTTTTGTTCATTCTCTGCAATGAGCTTCTCCATGTCCTTGAGCAACTCACTAGCTTCTTCATGCCTTGATAAAACTAAAAGTTGTTTAGGATATGTATACATATACATCACGGGCGTGCAAACATCTGTATACTTACGTGACACGGAGAACAGAGCATACATATACATGTTATGCATAAACGTGTGTGCCTGGTATACATTTGTAAATACACGTGCACATCACACGTGCACACACCTTGAGAGAGCTTGTTTAGAAGCTCCAAGTCACCGGTAGCAGCTGCAGAGCTTGTTAAAACTTGAAAAGTAGCTGCTGTTGGTGTCCAGCTTCTCAAACATGAGTAGAGCAGCATCGAGATTTCCTAAAGATGCCAGGCATCTTATCAGCACTGTATAAGTTCTCACATTTGGACGGCATCCTACTAAAATCGTGTCCTTGAACATCTCCCTGACTTTGTCAAAAGATAATGCATAAAAGACATACGTGTCTTATGTATATATGTAAGTACCTGCATAATATGTAGAATGTTCTATATATGTGGGCACAGTTCAAATAGAATACAATCAGGTATAAAAAAGCGACACAGGTATTGGATAAATGTGTGTTGCATGCGTGCCTGTAAACAGACGAGTGAGAGAGATTTGTAACATATAAAAAATACATCTATTATAACAAATATACGTTCACAAACTTACATATATGAACACACATGCATGCAAACCTCACTAGATGAGAAGATAATGAATTATGGGAACTGAGTATTATTTATTATATTTAATTTAGAATATGCATGCATACATGTATATAGTTCATGGGTGTAGCTTGCTTAACAAGTTCATCATCATAGTGTATGTAACCACGTTAGGTTGGCATCCAACTCTGGTCATTTGATTCCACTTTCAATAGCCTTCCCCATTTCATTACACGGACTGTACAATGTATCACCGTTGTAAAAACTTTCTTACATAAGAACTGATTAAACTCTCTCTCATATATATATTAATATATATATATATATTATAGAGAGAGAGAGAGAGAGATAAAGAGAGAGAGAGAGAGAGAGAGAGAGAGAGTGAGTATATGTATGTATGATATATGCCTCGTGACATATTAGTTTGTGTTGGATTTTACATTGTGAAAATATATTGTATCTGCATGTGCTAATGACAAAAAAAGAGAACCAAACTCATTGAAAGGAACATTTAAAGCACCGTTGCAAAGAGGAGTGTGCAGGGAACATAAAACACTTGAATGCTTACGTTGTCATAGTCAATTAATTTGTCTAAGTCATATTTTATTATTATGTATTATACTAAGAATTACAGTGTTAGTCTAAATAAACTTGCCATAAAATATTCTATCTACATGCATCTCCCATTGTGTTGTGCTAAGTATAAATAAAAGTATATAAAATGAAGAAGATGGTGGAGGAGAAGGTTAATCAATCGGGATTAAAAAGATTAAAATTTAATTTAAACAAAGGATATGATAAAATCAAAATGTTTTACAATTGATAAGAACCAATAAAATTCACTAACAACATAAGGATTATTTAATATGATGATCCAATTAAAATCACTTATTAATAATAATATTCTACTCGAGTTCTTGAGTAATGTTGGTTGGTATTACTCAATCTTGATCAATATTATATTATAGTACTTAAGCTCGAGTGAAAATCTATAACATTACTCATTGTATAATAAACACAAACTAATACAACACAAGCTCGAGTGATATATCTTAATACAATTATGATCTTCTTGTAGATTAAGAAGATGGGTGTACAACATTTAATAAAACATGAAATTATATTAAAATGAATTTTTTCAACATTATATATCTTCAACAACATATATAAACTACGATTTCTTTTAAGATCTCAATTTTCATATCAACTGACAGATCTAATAAAGAATAAATGTTTGTAATGAAAATGTTAATAAAGTGGTAAGAGAAAAGTGCAATTTAGAGAATGTAGAAGAAGCTTGGATTCATTTTGATTTCATGCATAGAATAAAGGATTGGGTGTTTATCCAAAGGCTCGTATATTATTATAGTTTAGGCAAACATCTAATATAGAATTGTATTTTTAGATTAAAAACCATTGTCACCATAGTTACTTGCAAATTCAAAATTGAAAATGTTCTTACATAGTCAATATTCTGAACCATATTGAACAACATAGTTGAGAGAGAGCTTAATTTCACACATTTGTTTTAAGGATTCAAGGTCAATGGGATTCATACTGTCATAGTTTCTACTTTTTACTTTGCATAATCTCTGACCTTACACTTGATAACATGACTAGGAAACGGGCATAAACATAATCTCTTTAATGCACTTAGGAACTAAGTGATTGGATTTGATCAGTCTAAGTCATTAGGGCTAGAGTAAACTTTACTTAAGTCAATCATCACTCACTACCCCTTAGTATCGATAGTTATGGGTTAGGGTTAGTCCTTAGTCCAAGTGAATAACATTTTGCATGGAGATTTTGTGTTAGCCCACTTGTCTAATCCTTAAAATTAGGGGGTATCGGCATTATAATTGTAACGTCCTGAGTTAAGAATTAAAGGTGTTAGGACATCATTGAAATATCAATTCAATGTATTTACACACTAGCTCTGTTAACCCTTATTACTTATTTTTAAAAATAGAATATCATGCAACATGGAGTATGAATAACTATGTGTTAAGCTAACCCTTAACCTTGGCTTTTGCTAAGATCACAAGCTAGATTATAATACATAGTTGTGTAGGTTTATGTCCCAAATAAGTTAATAACTAATGCCTTTCTATGGCTGCCTTGGCTATGCCACACTAAGGATTGGTGCTCAAGCATATGCCCACTCATAAACATGTATGTTCTTGAGAGTGGGTAATAAAGGTTAGACCTTATGGGTTTGTTAAATGGCTCAAATTATCAAATTCAATTCCTTATGTTGTTTATGACATGGGTTTTCATAAGCAATTTATCTTACATATGTGCTTACTTGGTGACACTCCATGTAACATCAGTTGACAATGGGATCAATGGTTAAGTTTTGCACAAGGATCTCAAATAATTAATGATGTAGCTAGGGCAGTTGATGTCCAAATCCGTGAATGGAAAGTGAATGTTGACTTGACAATATTGAACATGACGTGATTTGACTTCGTCTTAGGGATGAAGTTTTATCATCAATTTGTCGCAAAGATGTACAATCGAGCGGATAATCGAATTATTAATGCAAAAGTGTTACAATCCGATGTTTATGACAATAAAAGAAACGAAACATGCAATAAAAGGAGAGTGTCAAGTTTTTGTTTGTGAAAATTCATGTTGGTGGACACAGGTGAAGAACCAGTTCTTGAAGCAATCCATAAGTTACTGCAGTGAAACATGAATTTTTTTAGAAGATCTTCTTCCTAGATTGCCACCACGGTGGACCATTGATCATTGCATTTAAATCATACCAATTGCACGTGCACCATATCTATATAACTAGAACCATCATGACTGTAAAGAGACTTGACTTTTAACGGAAAGGTAATTCAATACTTTATATTTATAAATTGATTTTTGCATATGTATATATAGTGTTCTAGAAATATACTTATATTAAAATGCTTAAATTTTATTTTTTATTTTAAATAAAATGTTATTTTTTTCTATTTTACCTTATTGCATTAAAGTTTACATATATATCATAATTGTTCAATTATAAATCCTTGTTAAACAGCAAAAGACTTTGCAAAGTCATGTTTGCCATTATTTTATTAATTTATAAAATTATTCAATAAACTTTAATAAACTACAATATATAATGAACTCTTCATCATATGACACATATTCAAATAAACTATCTAATAACAATAGGTACGGTGCACCTATGCTTTTGTTTTAAGTCAAATGCCGTAATTTAATGTCAATATTTACAAAAACGTTTATCTGAATTTTACGTTTACATCGTCACACGATGCAATACATGATAATGCAGCATGCATTAGTTTAATTATTATTAATTTTATAATTTAAAAAGAGATTGAATATATTTAAGATAAATTAAGCTTCACAAGTGTGAGATTATGTACACACGTGTATGTGTATGTACATGTATGGCATACAGCATGAAAATTTAATATGTTAATTAATTCATGTAAGTACAAAATCATACATTTTTATTTTTATTTATATATTTATGCTTAAATAATTTTATTTTAATATTAAAAATTTTTAATACTCAAATAGAATGCGAGATGCCACTACATATTTAAAATTATTTAGAATTTTTTTTTTTAATATATCTCAAGATCATTTGTATTCAAATTTAACATTTTATAAAAAATTTGTTTATAAACATATTCTAGGTTTCTAGGGATACTTTAAATTTAAATTATTATTTTCTTTTTTTATATTTTTATACTTAAACTAACAAAAACTTAATTTAGTTTTATACAATAAAAATTATTTTTTATTCATAAATTAATGTAATAAAATATAAAAAGTATAAAAATAAATTTAACAACTACAAAAATATAATTATAAATATAAAATAAGAAAGCAAGGAGCTTAACTTGTATAACTTTTTTATACTAATTATTATAAAGTTAATTTTAAATAAAATGAATCTAATTTGAATAATATACTAAGTTTAAAATTTAAAATAATTTTTAATATGGTACATATTTGGTCATTATCTTATAAATTGAATATTAAAACTTTTTCATTATTATAATAAATTTAACATAAATTTAAATATATAAATAAAAATTTAAAATGTGTGATTTTGCACTTATATGAATTAATTAACACATTGAATTTTCATATTGTTACATACACACACGTTTCTCACACTTGTAAAACTTAATTTATCTTAAATATATTAATTAGTATATTTATCTGGTTAATCTCTTTTTAAATTATAAATTTAATAATAATTAAATTAATGCTTAGGTGGCATGCTGCTTTATCACCAATAAACGACATCATTTGACACATGCCCTATGACGGTGTCTATGTGCAGGGAAACGTCTCTGCTGATAATATATATAAAGCATATTCACTGATGTGGCACTTAGAAAAAACTAATTGCCATATTCATAATAATTCGATTTAACATAAATAATTTAAACCACTTTTCCATTTTGTCATTCACCGTTAATTAATTAATATAAAATGACAGTCCCAATTGTAAATCAAACACTTATAAAATAAATAAATAAATAAAATAACGCGGGGTCCCAATAATATTATTTTAAATAAGTTTTACTGTATATACATAAATATAACAAGTTGTTATATAGAACATCTATAATTTAAATATACACACACATATATGGCTCTATTATAATTAGAACTCTGAAGTATGGTTTATTACGGAAGTATGAAGTTTTACGGAGCTATACATTATAAGTTTACATACGAATTAATATATTACATTGTAAATGATTATTTACAAATTCATTCTCTTTTATATACTTTTGAAATTTTATGTACTAATTAAATAGTTAAATTCAGTCAAGTAAAATAAAAATATTCTCTTTGTTCCTGTGCCTCGTGGAAAGGAAGAGTGTTAAGATGAAATTAATATTTATGTTAATCAATCCACTAATCCTACTGCAGCCGCTATTATTTTAGTTTCTGGTATATTTATTAAGTAATGAGTAATTTTAACAGTTTAACAGTGCAGGGCAATGCCCTAATTAAGGTGCCACATCAGTAAATATGTTGCATCATGATACGTTTGAGACTTATGTGTCAAATGTGTTTACTACTATTTAATTAATAATAATTTTATAATGTAAAAAGAGATTAGCCAGATAAATATATTAATTAATGTAATTAAGGTAAATTAAGCATACATAAATGTGGGAAAATGTGTGTACATGCATGTGTATGTATATATGTCTATGGCATACATTATGTGTGCAAAATCAATTTAATTTAACTAATTTTAACTTTAAATTAATATTAAAAATGTTTGAGTACTCAATTTATAAAATATGAGATGCCACTATAACCAAATATATAGTATATTAAAAATTATTTTAAATTTTATATTTAGTATATTATTCAGATTATTTTTATGTAGATTCATTTTATTTAAATTTAACATTATAATAATATAATATAAAAAAGCTATACAAGTTAAGCAGCTTAAGCTCCTTGCTCTCTTATTTATTATATGTTTTCAATTTTTAAATTTAGTTTAATACTTTTAAATTTTTCTATGAATACAAAATTTCTTTTTATTAACTTTATGTTAATTTAAGATTTTCTCATTAATATAAAAATAAAAAATACCCCTTCAAACCTTGGCTATGATGGTAAACATGAGTAACTTATTAATTAGCTTAGGAAAAAAATTATTAAAATGTAAATATAATCATAAAGTATATTAAACTAATACAAAATTTAAAATAATTTAATATATGCATTGACACTTTTATTTTATAAATTGAGTTTTAATAGTAATTAAATTTAAAGCAAATTTATTTGTTTGAGCAGATAAAAAAAAAAAGTGTGGTTTGCTTTTACATGAAATAATTAACATATTGAATGTTAATACATACATATGCATAGATATGTATGTGTACACACATTTTTTTATATTTGTGTATTGAGAATAGAGAAACTTAATTTATCTTAAATACATTAATTAATATATTTTCTCTTTTTAAATTATAAAATTAATATTAATTAAATGGCATTTGACACATGTATTGTATCGATAATAAAACTTAAGTCATTCAATTAAGATATATTTATAATAAATAATATATCTTTAAATATTAGTTTATATATTATGTTCAAAATTTCTTAAATAAAATTTGAGCCATCTTAATTAGATAGATCCTTAATATATATATTTTATCTTAAACAGAAAATATTACTAGGCATTAGACCCTAAGCATGAATACTTTAAGATATAATTTATAATCTATATCCTTCTAAACATAAAAAGTCACTAAGATATTTCACATCATTATATATTCTTAAGGTATGATGTTTCTTACTTACATGTTTATTTAATAAATATTACTATGATGCAATATATGTTAAGAATATAATTAGTTTATAGAATTTAAAAAATAAAATTAAGAGTTGGACACTGATGTAATACGATAAATTGGATAATTCAAAATTTATTTCAACCGTACATTTCATTTTTTAGAAAAACAAGTTTCTAATACGAACCTATAGTTTATAATATGATTTATAAAAGTTATACAAAGTGTATATATACTGCATACAAACACAAGAACAAACATATAATATTATACATTAAATTATTTATAGTCATAGTTTGTTAAAACATTCAACAATATTTTTTTTTCTTAAAAAATATTCGTAATTATATATTACATTAATTACACATTTTTTTATATAACCAATACGGGTTGTACATAATTTATAATTGCTCGTGTTTTGCACATTTCAAATGCTGTTCGAGAACATAGTTACAGACAAAGTTACAGTTCCCACGGAATCTTGAGATAATAAGACGAGTATATTCGTCGTTTTCTTCCTTGTCAAACTTGCAAGAAATAGTGTTTGAAATGAAAACAAACTGCGCTACAAAGCAATAGTTTATCTGAAGATTGAATAAAATGATTCATCTATGCTGGTAAAATGCAGCATTGTTTTAAGCTAATCACCCAAATGTCTTCAGCATGTTGCAAGCTTTTGATGACGACCACCATTCTGCTTGTGCTTCTCCTCTTTGCTGCAGTTGCAAATGCGACTGCACGCGAGACTGCAGTTGTTGTAAATCCAAAGGTAAATTTAGATTGTATTAATTGTTAATTAATTATTATTCACAATTTGTCTTTCAGATTGCTTTGATTGCTGCTTCCCTTCTGGTAAATGCACTCGCTGCTGCTCTGGAGGTTTTTAATTAAGTCCTAAATATAAGTAAGATTTCGAAAGTTTGTTTTTCGTTCGTAAGAATCGGTTTAAATGCTATTAGTTCAGTTGATTGTGAATTAAATTAAATAATTTATATAAATGATTGCAAGTAAAAAGGTATATTCTTTATGCATATACGATGTAAACTTCACATACATATTTTTATTATTTTAACAGCTAGAATCTATGCATACACCTGCATGTATATACATTTTAACCTTTATAAACAGACATATATTCATATATAACGATTGTGTTCAATTTGCAACAACTGTGTAGGAAACCCAATTGCATCTTGTGGTGACTTCTTTAGTTTGTATAAGTGTATATGGTTCATGGTATATGTCTGTGATATGTATGTCATATGTGTGTGTGTGTGTGTGAGAGAGAGAGAGAGAGAGAGAGTATAATATATAAACAGGTTGGTGGAGATACTTTAGTGTTATAGAGTAGATCATAGAATAATGTAGTGGTAATGAATATAAACCTTACAATGTACATATATATAAATATATAAATCTACACATGTAAGTCTCTAAGATACGTGTGTGTCTGTGTGCCTTAAATTTATTGAATTACTTCAAGTCTGTTTCTATTTAAATAGTTAAATATGGGTCCCACGTTGGGACCACAGTTTCAATTTAATTTAAAAAGGGTTTAGGTTTAATTTAGTATGTATATATATATATGTGTGTGTGTGTGTGTGTGATAAATATAAATAGTTATGCACCAAATACATACGTACGTATAAAGAAGATAAATTAAATAAGCTTCAACAAATCTGATCTTCAACAAATCTTATTAGAATGCTTCCGTATAACTGTTAATCTATATCAAAAGTTAATTGTAAATCTCGTACAGATATATTTTAAAATTTTAACTCTAGATCTTCTAGTTGATATTTTAAAACGTCATATTATAATATCAATATCAATATAAACAGTTTTTCAAAATTTTACTTACTAAAAACACGTTATGTATAATATATATTGCTGGTGAATTGCAGCAGAGTTCATGACCCACCGGTGTTACAAGGATAAATGGTTTAGGGTTTAGGATAATGCTTTATTAAGTCAGTAGGCATATTAAAAAAACTTATATATTCTAGAATATTCTTGAGAATATTCTAGAATATGCTAGAATATACCTGAAATATCCGTGAATATATTAGAATAATATGAAGCCTCCTGAGCCGGAGCCCTGTACACACTCTCTCTCTCTCTTTTATCATAATATAATGTGTTTATGATGGCTAATCACTCCAAATGGAAAAGAATATATATATATATATATATATGAATGAGAGAAGATAGTTCATGAAATACCACAGTTCTCATAGTTACCTTGGAAATATTTAAAAAAGAAGTAATTAATATTAATAAGTCAACATGTCCGAGTGGTCAAGGAGATAGACTTGAAATTTATTGGGCTTTGCCCGCGTAGGTTCGAACCCTGCTGTTGACGACAATAGTTTGGATATGTCTTTTATATTTGTATCTGATGTGTATGCACTTAAACTATTAAATAATAAGAGTTTGCTTATAGATCCATAATCTGGTTAATTTAGTTGTGTTGTGTGTGTGTGTGTGAGCTAGAGATAGAGAGTTGTATTAAATATACCTCTTCTCAAGTAAATGCATATATATATAAATATATAAAATATATTATTAGACCACACATTATAGATACATGTGTGCAGACATGTAGAGGAGAACGCTTTTGCACTGGATGGCGCGCGTGTGTGTGTGAGAGAGAGAATTCATAAGGGTTTAATATTAAATTAGTTATAAAAAATATTTGATTGTTTAATTGTTTATTATAGTTATGCATGAAGCTCCATAAGTGTGTGTGTGTCTCTCTCATATATTACAAATGCATAGTTTGTTTGTGAATAATAGAAGTTTAAAATAAATAACTCTCTATATATATCAGTTTGTAATAGTTGATTTTTAAAAAAAAATTCATATTAGAATATCAATATTAATATAAATTTTAAGCTGTAAGATTTCTTTTTAAAAGGTTTACTTACCAAAGTTTATACGAATAAACATGCAAACTTAAAACACGAACACTTACACATATATGTATGTATACGTCTAATTTATAACACATGTATGGTACACACTTGTCAGTTAAAAAAAAAGCATGAATGTATATTTTAACAATTATATCATATACATTAAATTCAAAACTTATTTGTATTACATAAATATTATATTGTTTAAATGAAAATAAATTGAATTGACTACAAATAATAAAGTTCAACATTTTAAGGTTGTCATTATTATATAAAGTTACAAACATAATATGGTGATTTTAAAATTCTTTTACACTCTTAATTATTCATTTAATTAGTTAAGTCGATGTGATGTGTTTCCGTGTGATATCTACTTTGAGGCAATTCAAATATTGAAGGCTTGAGCAAAACAAACTTTTAAAAAACCTCACACGTATACATATGTATATATAGAATAAGGGTTCTCTTTAGTATATAACGTATTTATGTAATTAATATTATATAAAAGAAGTAAAGTGTCTATATGTATGTGTGTGTGTCTATATATATATATATATATATATATATATATATTATTATAAAGGAATATATTATTCATTTTAAAAATTGTTTTTCAGTATATGAACAGTTGACCGTGAAGGACTGATTTCATTGTAATATACAAAAGATTTAAAAGGTTTTTTCAGATTACATCAATATGAAAATTATAAATTTAATATATTTCAACAGTAGTTTCCTTAATAAGTGGAAATGTTACAGGGATGCAATTGCAACATACATGCAATGCGACCTTAATACAGCTAAACACACATAATTTATCTATATCTATAGACACTCTGGAACTATATAGTATATACACATTTTAACTATAAACAGTCGTACTTAACTATATACGCTCTAATGGGTATATAATGATATGAAAAAATGAATCACTTATGATAAGGAAAGAATGAGTCAGAATGTATTCATCACTTATGAAATGTCTCGACAGTGCTGGATGAAAGGCAATCAAAAAGTATTAATTTATTGTTGATGTATGACAATATCATATCAATATAGCCATAAATATTAATATCTAATTGCATAATCAACTACACACACACATATATATATATAACGTTAGTTATAAACGTAAATAATGACAATTATTATTATTATTTAAATTTAAAAGTATGAAATGCAATTTTGAAGATCTATGTAATTAAAAGGTTTGTTTCATTTCTGGTTGTTAACATTTCAATGTTATAACGAATTTTTAAGTGATTGAAAATATAATAATAATTGATTCCTTTTACAAAGTAGATTGGAAAATATTAACATACGAGTACGACTTTTTATTATAATTTAAACGAATAGTCACAAAGTTATGCGCGGATATTCTTTGGACATAATGTTTTCCGACGCAACTCCATATGTAATTCGCTGCTACCTCGTATTTGGCTTAATTTGTATGCAAATAATACGTCATAGACTCTGGTTTATATATGCATGTATGCATAAGCACAAGATATCTATATTTATATCTATATCTACCTATCTATTTATTTATTTATATTTACACATAGTATTTGTTTTGAATGTACTTTATTACACATATGCATTGCTTTTTCAGCAGTTGCATCGTATTTATCAGGAACCATCTGAGTCGATGATGCAGTTTGGTGTTTGCTTTCGAAGCCTTTTACTACATGCAGAACTTAACATGTTGGAACGCATCAAGTTAGGTATGTTGTACTTGCTAGCTTGCTCAAATCAATTGTACTGAATGATGAGACCTATAAATTACTTTAATTTTGCTTAAATTTTAAAACAGCATTTTATATTATGGCATGTAAATACCTATATATGTATATATACATATGATTCTTATTTCTATATTTCAGGGTGTGAGTTAATGAAGAACCTATGCTGGGGTTATTGGCAAACTCATTATAGATATAATAAAATGCTTGTGGATTTAAAGGGCTGCAAGAGCGGCTTGAATTGGTTTCCTGAGCCATATGTTGTAGACATAGTCCACATATAGAGGACAAGGGGTGAAGATAGAAGGCACATTTCGGCATAAAAAATGCATTCGGATCTCAACATGAGTGTTTGAAAACCTTCAATGTAGTTACTGTGTGAAATATACCAAAGAAAAATGACTTTAAAATGTGGGTTTATAGGCATGAACTTGGCCAAGGTAGCAAGTTGGCTTTCAAGTCGAGAGCTATTGAACCAATGCAAGTTTTGTTAGGAACCACTATGTACAAACTAGAGATCTTCAAAAAACCACCCGACCTCCCCCGAGCTGTCTCTAGTCTCCACACGCTGCTCTCCAAAAGGCTTCCATCTTAGGGTGCCCTTGATTATCTTTCTTAGATCTAAGGTATAGCTCTTTAGGAATATTCTAGCTTACACCTTTTTGGGGAATATTCTTTGATTGTTATACGGGTCGTAACAATCCTCCCCCCATTAGCAAGTCCTTGTCCTCAAGGGCAGTATAACTTACTCAACTGGTCCTGTATCATTAGCCTGTACATCCACAAAGAATCTACCCGGGACTCATTCCTTGTGAGTACTCTCTTTAACTGGCTAACATGAAACACTGGGTGCACCCTCACTCCTTCTGGCAGCCGTAGTCGATATGTCACCTTATCGATACGCTCCAGAATCTCATAAGGACCTGAGTACCTAGGAGACAACTTATCATTGTGTCCCTTCCGTAAGGCCACAATAGTGTTCCGCCTTACATGTGTGGCAAATACCACTCAGAGATATACATAATCTCCCACCTGGAACTCTTGGAAGCTTCTGTGCTCATTAACAAACTTGATAGCTCGGCTCTGAGCTACTTGTAAGTTCTTCTTGCACAAACTCTGAATGTTTCTAAGCTCAACACTCAGATCTTTAGCTTCCTCATCCATGTTGCCTTGAGCTTTCTTACTTGCTAAACCCAGCTCAAAAGCTGTCTTGGAATGCCGTCCAAACATAGCATAATATGGACTCATTCCAATGCCACTGTGTCCTTGGCAAATGGGTGACAAAGTCCATAGAGATACTGCCCCATCGCCTGTCTGGAATAGGCAATGGTACTAATAGCCCACTTGGTTTTTCCCTGGGCACCTTTACTTGCTGACACTTGTCACAAGTCCTGCAGTACTCTATGATATTAGCTTTCATATTCCTCCAATAGAACCTTCTCTTGATCAACTCATACGTTTTTCCTCCCCCAAAATGACCAGCCTCCGGGTGATCATGATGGAAATATAGTACCTGGTTGATCAAATGGTCCACACGAGGAAGATACACACGGCCATTGTAGTACAAAACTCCATCCTAAAATGAGAATGGTGGCTCTAGCTGTCCTCTGAGCTCCTGCACCTCAGCGTCTTGTGCTTGAGCATGTTGAACTACCTGGCTAAACTCACTGACCGTCCTTGTTAATGCATTACATAAGCGTGTTTGGAATTCTCTAACCACTGTGGCTCTCCTAACGCGTGACAAAGCATATACCACCACGTTAGCCTTTCCCACGCAATGCTCAATAGGAAATTTGCCAAACTCCATGAGCTTAACCATCCAGCGAGCTTGCTGAGAGTTTAACTCTTTCTGTTTGAACAGATACACCAAAGTCTTGTGATCTGTAAACACTTTGAAACTTGCACCATAAAGATAGTGCCTCCAAACTCATAATGCATTAACAATAGCCATAGTTCTTGCTCATACGTTGAGTATTGTTGCTCTGCAAGATTCAAGTACGGCTCTTATAAGCAATAAGCCTTCCCTCTTGCATAAGTACAACTCCAATGGCCACTCCACTTGCATCACACGATACCTCATAAGGCTTAGAGAGATTTGCAATACATAAAACTAGTGCACGTACCAAAGCTATTTCAAAGCTTGGAAACTGCTCTTCTCTGAAGCATTTCATGCAAATGGAACGCCTTCCTCAGCAACCTAGTTAACAGAGAAGCTTTCTTAGCATAATCCTTGACATACCGCCGGTAATAACAAGCCATGCCCAAGAAACTTTGTAACTCTTCTGCATTGCTAGAACTGGCCATTGCCCCACCACTGCCACCTTATGTGGATCAGTCTTCACTCCACTTGGCATCACAATGTGACCCAAATACTCCACTTTGCACTGAGCAAATGCACATTTGCTCTTCTTTGCATAGAGCTTGTTCTCCCTCAACAACTGAAGAACTCTTCGCAAATGCTGCACATGCTCCTTCATATTCTTACTATAAATAAGAATATCGTTGAGGAAGATCTCCACAAAGTCGTGCAAGTAGTCACCAAACACCTCAGTCGTCAACCGAGTGAATGTGACTGGGGCATTTGTTAAGCCGAATGGCATAACAGTGAACTCGAAATCCCCAACTATCTTGGTGAACACTCTAACTCCACTGAGATGATCCATGATAGTATCCACACATGGCATGGGCATCCTGTCCTTCACTGTTTGCTTGTTGAGAGCTCTGGAGTCTATGCACATCCTCATGATGCCATCCTTCTTCCTGACAAGCAATACTAGTGCACCAAATATAGACTTGCTCAGTTGTATGAAGCCATATTCCAATAGCTCCATCACTTGTCTCTTAACCTCTTGCTCCTTAGCATGGCTCAGTCGGAATGGCTTACGGTAAATGGCTTTTGTACCCTATTCCAACTCCACACCTCTTACATGTGGTAAGCCATGAGGTAGCTCGGGAGGGAAGACATCAGCAAACTCCTCACACAACAGCTTTGCTCAAGGTGACAGTAAAAGAACTTGTTTGAAGACTCAAGCTTTGTTCCAAACCAAGTGTCTTTCACTTCACTATACTCAAGCTTCATGTGCTTGGTGCTCCACTAGATCTTAGGATCCACACGCACTAGCTTCGCAAGAAAGAAAGTCTTCACCAGCTGGGTTTTGCCAACCTCTAGCTGTAACTCCTCCACACAAGCAATTTAGCTCTGTGTGACAACTAAGCCCTCAATTTTGTATTGAGGCACAATCTTCGTTCAGCTCCACCAGCTGGGTTTTGTCAACCTACAGCTGTAACTCCTCCACACCACTGTAGCTCTGTGTGATAGCTGAGCCCTCAATCTCGTATTGAGGCACAGTCTTCGTGCAGCTCCACCAGCTGGGTTTTGCCAACCTCTAGCTATAACTCCTCCACACAAGCAATGTAGCTCTGTGTGATAGCTGAGCCCTCAATCTCGTATTGAGGCTCTTCGCGTAGCTCCACCAGCTGGGTTTTGTCAACCTCTAGCTGTAACTCCTCCACACAAGCACTGTAGCTTTGTGTGATAGCTGAGCCCTCAATCTCGTATTGAGGCTCTTCGCGCAGCTCCACCAGCTGGGTTTTGCCAACCTCCAGCTGTAACTCCTCCACACAAGCACTATAGCTCTGTGTGATAACTGAGCCCTCAATCTCGTATTGAGGCTCTTCGCACAGCTCCACCAGTTGGGTTTGCCAACCTCCAGCTGTAACTCCTCCACACAAGCACTATAGCTCTGTGTGATAACTGAGCCCTCAATCTCGTATTGAGGCTCTTCGCGCAGCTCCACTAGCTGGGTTTTGCCAACCTCCAGCTGTAACTCCTCCACACAAGCACTATAGCTCTGTGTGATAACTGAGCCCTCAATCTCGTATTGAGGCTCTTCGCACAGCTCCACCAGTTGGGTTTTGCCAACCTCCAGCTGTAACTCCTCCACACAAGCACTATAGCTCTGTGTGATAGCTGAGCCTTCAAATTCGTATTGAGGCACAATCTTCGTGGGCAAGCTGCACTCCTCCACTAACTTTGTTGACACAAAGTTATCGCTATTCATGCTATCCACAAGGACTTGCACTGGACGCTCACCAAGTCGTCCCTCCACCACAATAGCACGTGTGTGTGGCTCCTCCTGTGCCATGTAGTTTACCTATTGAGCCAGAACAAATAAAAATTTACCTTGTGGTTTAGAGAAGTCTCCTTTGTGCTCCTCTCCACGCTCCATCTCCTAAAGCTTCTTAGGCGTCTACTTGTCCTTGCTACCATTGAAACTTTTGCCTTTGGGCTTGCTTCTCCTTGGACAATTTGCCTTTTAGTGTCCAACGTCTCCACATGTGGTATTATCCCTTCCCACCAGGCACTCATCTCGAACCTTGCCTCCGATACCAATTGTTAGGAACCACTACGTACAAACTAGAGACCTTCACAAAACCACCCGACCTCCCCGAGTTGTCTCTAGTCTCCACACGCTGCTCTCCAAAAGGCTTCCCATCTTAGGGTGCCCTTGATTATCTTAGATCTAAGTATAGCTCTTTAGGAATATTCTAGCTTATACCTTTTTGGAGAATATTCTTTGATTTGTTATACGGGTCGTAACAAGTTTGGTGTTGGTGAGCTTCGACGATACAAAAAGCTGGTGCTTTATCAAAGGATGCGGATTACTACTCTTTCAATGACATCAAGAAATATTACAGATGCTTTGGGAGAGAACTTGTGTAGAGGTGATGTTTGTAAGTTTTGTAAGGATATAGTAGAGGCACATGATTATGGAAAATTTGAAGGTCTTCCAGCTCTATGGGCTTTCTTTACAGATATTGCTCAGAATATTAGGCGTCCAAACAGTGGTAAACGTTGGAGTGTAGAGACTAAGGATATGTTTGAGGATGTGAGGATTTTTGGAGGTGCTCGGATGCACAACTTTTTAGCTTTGAACTTTGGCAGTCTATCCATGGATACAACAAAGAGATCCATGCGTAAGACATTGCAATATGTTGTTGGTTTTAGTGAGGAGTTTTTTAGCCAGCTTGCCGATATTTACAGGGTCTACACAAAAAAGATTCATCTTATGGGAGGAGTTCCTGTTTAGATATCTGAAGATGAAACTCAAATTAAAAGATGTGTCCGCTGGATTCCACATCAAGATGCATTGCTCAATTTTTGTGGCAAGCTTGAGAATCATGTTTGCCAACCAGATTTTAAAGTGGTGGTAGGCAGTGGTGAAGAAGGCTTCAACACTATTACACATGTAAGTTGTTATTTTTGGTTTAATATAGTTTATCGTAATAAACTTACATATTTGTGTGTAGGCTTTTGAGACATGTCAGATGGCAAGCTATGCAAGAGTTCTCATGATTATCCACTAGTGAAAAATGTGCCTCGCTTAACTTTGATGATTCAGTTGACATGCAACCGTTTACACATAGAGAGGTTCGACAACAATGGCAAATGTTAGAAGACATGTGGAAAACAAGTTTGGAAGGTGCTCTTGGACCAGTGGTTGGACATGCCTAACGGAGATGGTCGACGTAGAAAAATCATGTTGGAGGACTATAGTAAGGTGAAAGCTGATCCATTCAAGGTTGATTGGAATGGCTGGGTTTTTATAGTGATGCGGAGAGCAGATGGTTAGGTAGAAAGCTTGCATGACTAGGATTTTCCACATATTAATGGAAAGAAATTAGTCAACCCTTTGGATTCTGCTGCTAAGAGATTGGTCATCGGAGATTTCTTAGTGACGTTGAACCACATATGGCTAGTGCATGAAGTTGTCCCTCGACAAGAACATAAGGGTGATGTAGAGAGAAAGGATAGATAAAATTGGGCTGCAGCACAACGTTTATGCTCATGTAAAGTTTAGTGTTGTTTGTGAGCAGCTCGAGAACATGAAAATTGTAAGCGAGAAGCCACACAAGGCACAAAAGTGTATCTCTTTGTAGCATCTCTTTACTTTGACATTTTTTTTCTCCAACAAAAGTTTAGCATAGCGAGTAAAAGTTGCAAGCACAGTAGTTTCTTTTTCAGGTACTTTTAAAGTTCATAATTTTTTTTCTTTATAATTTTACTCTTTTAATTAGACTTTGGTGCCTTTGGATTGTTTACTCTACCAACCTTTAATTGAAGGAAAACTTCATAAGTAATGAGGCCTTTTTGGATATCGAGATCCCTTGTCATTATGTTGTTCTCTTCATCAGCTTTTCAAGGAAAAAATTTCATGAGTTCCAGTACCTCTTTGCTATTAGGATCAGATTGCTATGAAAATTTCTTCAGCAAAGTAGGAGGCATGGTGCGAAATGAGCGTGTGTATGATGGTGTTGATTTACTTGACACAACTGGATGTATGAACCGGTTGAGTGAGATCAAAAGTTCTGGTACGTTAAACTTTTGTGTTACACATAAGAAACAGGAAGCTATTTGGTCACATTTAGAGTAATGTTGTTATGGATTTAGCAAATTTCCAAGGTCTAGAAATAAATGATCAGCTAGTAGCAGTTCTCAAAGATGGATTGGCAGAGGCACAACAAATGCTTGCAATAGTTGGAGTGTCAACTGATAAAGATTGGTGGGAATGTCCGTAGGCCTTTGAAGACTTTTACAAGACTGACTTTACAACTAGTTTACAAACTTCTATTGGTGATGAAGCAGATGATCCTGAGATGGAAAGCGAGTCAGTTATAACAAATCAAGACGAGGATAAGACTTTAGCATCGACATTGGAGTTAAGGCATACGTTTGATATGATGCTAGATCAGGAAGAGGAAACAGGACAAGTTCAAAAGGCTACACAATACGTTGGACTTGATTCAAAGAAAATTGCTAAGAGCACTCTTATTTCTCACCTCAACGGCAGTCCTTTCTTTTCAAAAGATAGGTTGACAAAAGTGAAAGCAAGTGTGTACAATAATGGCCAAATGGAGAGGATTAAAACACAAACTTCAATTTCATATGGTACAGATATTGTAGTGTTTTACAAGGGTGGGAACTGGTATATTGGGGGATTTTAAAGGTGTCTAGGAAAGCTGGGAACTCAAGGGAGACTAGAGAGCTTGTGGATTTGAGTGATAGGCCATCATATCCAATCCGTCTCAATCTTCAATGGTATCAAAAGGATGAACAATCTGGAGAGTGGACATATGACTTAGTAGATCATGCAACTGTTTTTACTTGACAATGTCATATCAATTGTCAACTTGATGTTTCAACCACAAACTGGAAATACACTTTGAACCAGGATGATGCACAACAAGTTGAATTATTCTGCAGAAACTTTATTGATGATAAGAGATTAACTAGTAAGCTTCTTGTTTGACATGTAACTTTAACTTGTATAGGTCCACAAGTTGCTACCAATTCAACTGCTAGGAGAGCTCAAGGTAGAGGCAAAGGCAGGGGCAAAGGCAAAGGAATAGGACGCCATGGACGTGGGAGAAGTAGAGGTGGATCTACTTAAAGGGTTATGTATTTCTCTTATTTATTTGGGTATTTTCACCCTTAGGAGTAAGATTTGTCTTTTGTAATTTTCTGGTATACTAAGGGTTTAAAGTAGAACTTTTATGGTATACTTAGGGCTAAAAGATATACCCATGAACGTACGTGTCCATGATAAATTACACTAAGTGCACCCCCTGTCACAACCTTGTGTAAAGGGCGAAACCTTTGAGCTGAAAGGAGGAAATTATATTAAAGAGAAAAATGAATACAAAATGAAACACAAGGCCGAAGACTGGTGTTGAATGATTCTGAGAAACCTGGAATTGAAACCCTGTTTATATATCTGAGGTCCTGAGGATTGTGTGGTCCACAACTGGTCTGGAATGTGTGGTCCACAACTAGTCTGAAACATGCATATGAATATACGCCTTGCTGTTGATAGTGTAATTCAGCATCCAGGATCATACACAAAGACAAAAAAATAACCCATGATTCTTACATTACCCCCCCCCCCCCCCCCCTCTTCGATAACAAGCATCACTCGTCACTAGTCCAAGTTTTGCAGGATATCGATGATGGAACTCGATAATTGAACTCGGCAATAAGATCAAGAGCATGAACAAGATGAGCAGCATGCTCCCAAGTGCGTTCGCTAGGTGGATAATCAACCCAGTCCACGAAATAGTGAGGCTCCCAAGTGTGTTCGCTGGGCGGATAACCAACCCAGTCCACAAAATAGTGAGGCTCCCAAGTGCGTTCGCTGGGCAGATAACCAACCCAGTCCACAAAATAGTGAGGCTTCCAAGTGCGTTTGCTGGGTAGATAACCAACCCAGTCCACGAAATAGTGAAGCTGACCACGAACAAGCTTGAAGTCAAGAATTGCAACAACCTTGAACTCAAGTTCACCAGCAACTGTAACGGGAGGAGGTGGTGGAAGAAGTCGACCGGGTTCATAAGGAGCATGATGATGGAACTCGGCAACAAGATCAGGAGGAGCATGATGATGGAACTCGACAACAAGATCAGGAGCATGAACAAAATAACAGTAAGCTCCCAAGTGCGTTTGCTGGGTGAATAACCGACCAATCCACAAAATAGTGAAGCTGACCACGAACAAGCTTGGAGTCAAGAATTGCAGCAACCTCAAACTCAGGTTCACCAAAGTTAACACACCTATGGATGAGTGTGTCATGTTGTTGTACGCGAACTCGGCAGCAAGAAGGAGATCGACCCAATCATCTTGCAAATGAGAAATGAAACATTGGAGATATTGTTTCAAAGTCTGAATCGTGTGCTCCGTTTGGCCATCTATTTCAGGATGATATAACACCTCCCAGTACACCAGATCTGCAGCATCAGGACCTGAACATGTCTTATTGCAAGGAACAAAGTGCGCCATCTTAGAGAACCAATCAACAATGACTAGGACAGCATCAAACCTCTAGAAGGTGGTAAATCAGTGAGGAAATCCATGGTGATGGAGGACCATGGCTACTGAGCAATAGGAAGAGGCTGTAGTAGTCTAGCCGATCGATGATGAGGAAGCTTTGTACGCTGGCATGTGTCACAAGATCGCACAAATTTCTCAACATACATGTGAAGCCGAGGCCACCAGAACACACGCTGTACCAACTCAATCATCTTCTGAATGCCAAAATGTTCCATAGCTGTGTTGTCATGGCAATGTTGGACAGCTCGCAACCTCAGTTCTCCATTTGGAACATAGATTTGGATGTGGTGGTACAGCAACCCATTATGAAGATGGAAAGCAGCATAATCTCGTAGTTGTGACCCTGAAGACAATGGTTAAACTTGTCGAACATGTGCAAGGACATCATGAGCAAACTCGTCTTGTGGAAGACTTTCTCGAATTAGATTCAAAAAACGAAGTGTCAACTGGAGCAGAAGAACGGAAAAGTGCATTCATCAGCAACTGGCTGGAGCTCATGATGACTTGTTCTTGTTGATCAAATTGGATTTCACCTGGTACTGGATTTAAGTAACTGCAACGAGATAAAGCATCTGCTTTGCTATTTAGACGATCGGGACGATGAATAATCATGTATTGGAACCGGGCAAAGACTGTGCCCATCATGCTTGATGCCAATTGAGAACTCATGTTGTTGCCCAGTACTGGAGGTTCTTGTGATCACAATACACCTTAACCACATGCGGGGAACCTTCAAGGAATCTGTGCCACTCCTCAAAGGCATCGACAATCACCAACAACTCCTTATTGTAGATATTGTAGTTGATCTCAGGTGCAGTGAACTTGCGGGAATGGAAAGAAGTGGGATGGAGAAGATGATTTGGACTTCCTAGGACAACACTCCACTAATAGCGAAGTCAGATGCATTAGCTTTCACGAAATATGGCTTTGCAGGGTCAGGATGGATAATAACAGGTACTGAGGTGAATGCCTTCTTTAGGAACTAGAACGCCTCCTCAGTCTTAGAGGACCAGACAAATGGAACATCCTTGCCAGTCAACTTCGTCAATAGCAATGCAATCTTGGAAAAATCCCGAACGAAACATTGATAGAAGTTTGCAAACCTGAGGAAACATCGAATGTCACAAACATTTGATGGTCTTTCTCACTCCAATACAATCCAGACTTTTGTAGAATCCATGTGAATACCATTAGATGAAACGATGTACCCTAGGAACTTGACAGACTGCTAACTGAAAGAGCATTTCTCCAACTTGTTAAACAGGTGGTGCTTCCAAAGCTTCTTCAAGACTAACCGTACGAGTCTTGAAAAATATTAGGATGTCGTCTAGGTACATGATGACAAACAAATCCAAGAAGTCCCAAAAAATATCATTAGCCATGTGTTGGAAAACAGTCCATACACACTACGGACATTTCAAGTATGTAGTAATGCCATTTGACTTGACAAATGCACCTAATGCTGTTTTCCACTCATCCCTTCTTGAATTTGGATGAGATTGTACGCTTCTCTTAAATCAATCTTTGTGAAATCCAGGCACCAGAAAGATGCTCGAGCATGTCGGAGACAAGCGGGAGAGGATACTTATTTGGAATGGTGACCTTATTCAGATCTCGGTAATCCACCACACAGCCAGAGACTTCCATCTTTCTTGGAAATAAAGAATACTGGGGCACCAACCGGTGATCATGAATGACAGATAAATCTGGTGACAAGATTCTCCTCAATGTCTCCAACTCTGTCGGTGAGAGACCGTAGATGGAATTGAAGAATGGCTGCTTACCCTCAAGGAGATCGATAGGACAATCGTACTCATGGTGCGGTGGCAAGGTAAAAGCTTTCCTTTTGTCGAAGACATCTGCAAAATCAGCATACTGCTTGGGTAAGGCAGGAGGAACAGAAACAGAAACATCCTTAGCAGAGTAGGGATAGACTGTGATCGCGAACACGGATGCTAGGTCATGTTAACTATCTTTCTTGAACTGCTTCAAGGTGATATATGAGACTTGAAGTGGAGGAGGAACTGGAACAGGATTGGAATCAAAGAGTGTGGCCAGAGTTAAAATAGCTGGGAAACTGTTCATGAAACGTTCTCTCCAACCAAGATCCACCAACTCGATTCATGGCATAATCGTAAAGTTCGGAATAGAAACGACACTAAAGGAGATGTTGCACACAGCACTGCAAGCAACGACCTCAACGAACTCTGTGTTATTTATTACCGCTCTAGATTTGATATGTCGTTCATCAACGACCTATACAGAACCAGGAGTTTTCAAAGGATGTAGACGAATCTCGTGCTTGACAGCAAAAATTTTATTGATGAAATTTGTGTTCACTCTGCTATCTACCAAAGCTTTACCAAAGAACTCTACTTCTGGTATTTTCAGCTGCACTGGAACATGGAACGGCTTGCACACCTTCATGGATGGAATAGATCCAAGATGAGGAAGGAAAGATGTTTTGAGTGAAGAGCCTTGAGGAACATGAGTTGTTCCACAGCAATCCAACTAGATGGCTCCTATTTGGGCTGGATCTTCTCGTTTCTCGGCAGCACAGCAAGGGCCACTTCATGAGCTTGCTTTCGACGTTAACGACAATTCTCCAGCTTGTGGTATGGGTCCCCACAGTACAAACAAAGCTTGTACTGAATCTGCTTCTGAAGTTCAGTTGGCAAAAGCTTGCTTCAACGTGATCGCCCTAATTCCATCGAGGATGGTTCTACTGAGGAAGATGATGGATCAGCAGATGAAGAAAAGGGACTGAAAAAATGGAAGAAGACGGCACCGGGAAGAAAGAAGGATGTTGACGTTCTTGTTTTCGCTTGATCAACCGGTTGTCATAATGAATTGCCAACTCTATCATGTTGGTGAGGGTTTCTGGAACAGCAAAATTCAGTAACATGTCTTTCATCTCATCCTGCAACCCCGACAAAAAAACCTCCTTGAGAGCACAATCTCCCTAGGTGACATCACAAACAAGGAGTTGAAACTTCAACGCGTACTCTACTACCGACATACCCCTTGGTGAAGCTGGCAAAGTTTGGTGATGACAACACTCTCACGATCCACATCACTGAATATCGCCCTGAATCGTTCCACAAACTCCTCAAAATTCCCAAGGATTGGATCATTGTTCTCCAGCAAGGCTGAGAACCACGAAAGAGCAGAAGCAGAAAGCAGTGACCCGATCAATCCAGCCTTAATAGGTTCTGTGCTATAGCACCTTAGCTGCATCATGATCTACAGAAGAACTTCATTAAAAAAACCTCGGAACTTCGATCGGGTACTATCGAATTTTTTGGGCATGCTGATCTTTGGCTTTGGAGAATTCGCACGCTGTCGGAGCTGATCATTCTCCAGGTGTATTTGTTCGATCTGCTGCTAAAGGGCAGCAACTTCCTCACGAAGAGCATGCTTGAATATGATGAGTCAAAGAAGAAAATCGAAAAAAAAAAAAAGAAAGAAAAAAAAAAAATGGGATCAATGACAAGTGAGAGCAGAAGCTTGTCACTACCTCAGAATCATTCAAACTGTCGTAACCTTGTGCAAAGAGCGAAACCTTTAAAACAAGGGCGGAACCTTTGAGCTGAAAGGAGGAGATTGTATTCAAGAGAGAAATGAATACAAAATGAAACACAAGGTCGAAGACTCGTGTTAAAAATTCTGAGAAACTTGGAACTGGAAACCTGTTTATATATTTGAGGTCCTGAGGATTGTGTGGTCCACAACTGGTCTGGAATGTATGGTCCACAACTGGTCTGGAATATACATATGAATATACGGCTTGTTGTTGATGGTATAATTTAGTATTTAAAGATTATATGATTAAGTTGGCTAATATTTATGTCTTTTAACAGAAAGGTCTCATGTTCAAGTCTTGTGAAATTTAAAAAATGACCCATGATCCTTACCTTTTAAATGAAATATGCCAAATATTCTTGATATTGAGAGAGAATAAAAGGTAATATACCAAATATTCTTGATATTGAGAGAGAATATGCTAGCCAAGTGCTCTACAATCCTAAATAAGAATGTATTTCTATGCTAGACAATTTAACAAACCTTCAAAATAAAATTAAAATATAAATTAAATTTGTGAGAGCTCCGAATATAAAAATGTGTATATGGGATGGGCCAACGCCCACCAACAATTAAATTAGCTTAATTTTAATTAACTTTTTAATTGACATTCCAACCGGCCCAATTAAGTTCCAATTTAATCAGCTTAATTTAATTGCCCTAATTTAATTGAAAATCATTCCCACCAAAGATTCTTTTTAATTAGGCTCATTACAATTAAATTAGCTCAAGACGGGAAATCCTTAATTTTTTAAAATTGAACTCAGCCTGTATCATTAACTCAATTAGGGTTTTGGGTGTGGCAGCTTTTGAATCCAGATGAGCATGGGCTGCATGGACTGCATGATACACATGTTCCATTCCCATGCCTTAATTATTTCAATTAAATTAAGTTGGTGGGAATGAAATGTAATTAAATTAGTAAATTAGATTCGATTAACCTAATGTGATATTCCTAATTTAATTCTTAGTGGGTGTTGGCCCTATATATCCATTAGTTCAGAAACCCTAACTTATATACAAGAGCGAGTGGTCCAGATTGAATCTAATCCGACGGCTATCAAAATCCACTAGCTAATAATAGTATGTGCACATGCAGCCGTACACGTGGATCTTATCATCCCCTCCTCTCGAAGGGTGTAAGTTGGTTAGGGTTCTCTTGTAAATGGGCCCGGATCTGGAGGAACATCAGGAGGAGGCACTGTGGATCTGTAGCGGCACAACTTGTTCCCGTTGCACAAAATGCTTCAACCGTTGCACATGTACAATCTCCAATGGATCGGGTTGAATGTCGTGCCAACCTCATAAACCTGTGGCCCTACTTGCCGTAGCACTCGATACGGTCCTTTCCACTAGGAAGGAGACTCTTAGCTAAACCACGTACCGTAAGCTTGGGAAAACGAACCAACACCAGTTCATCAACCTTGTACTCCGCAGGAGGACGATGATGCGAGTTGTAGTTGTTGTTGTCCTACTTGTACGCGGCCCAAGTGTTCTGCTGACTCCGCACGAACCAATGGAAGAATGCTCGTCAGATACCGATCCCATGACCTAGCATCAGCAGCTCGCGGTAACCGAGAAGGCAAACCCAACTCCGTTGGCAACACCGGGTCATGACCATACAAAGCTTATATGGGAAGTACCAATGGAACTTTGAACTCCAGTGACATAAGCATATCGGAGAGACGGCAGATAACCATCCCAATCGAATGTTGAAAGTTCACATACTTCGATCATCCCCTTGAAGGTTCTAACGAGCCGTTCCACTAAACCATCTGTCTGAGGATGATAAGCACTTGTGAAAGTGTGGCGTATCCCTAGTCGAGATGTCAAAACATGAAATGCCTCAGCCATAAATGCGGACCATTATCCGAGAGAATTCGCTCCGGACAAGAATGCTGAAACACGACCCGATTCAGGAGAAACTGACCAACAGCAGAAGCAGTCGCACTAGCAAGAGCACCAACTTCTACCCAACGTTAGGTAATCAGAAGCAATAATAACGTACTCGTTACCAGCAGTTGACCGCGGAAAAGGTCCCATCAAATCAAATGCCACCAATTCAAACGGACGAGAAACTGCAATTGACTCCAACCGTCCTTCCGAAGCACATGGGGGAGTATTGCGAGCTTGGCACCACACACAGCTACGCACATACCGAATCACATCTCCTCGCAACTCCGGCCAATAGAAAGATCTGCGCAGCTTCTCCATCACCCGACGATGTCCCATGTGCCCGCCAAGAATAGGAGAGTCATGGTAAGCATGGAGGAAGCGTGGAATGAAGATTGAAGGCACCACCAACCGCAAAGGATCATCTGGATCAGTCCCCACAAAATAAAGAAGGTCATCCTGAAGGCGATACTGTGAATGTAAATGCCTGAAAGGCAAGTCATCAGCAAGTGATGCAGGATTCTCAAACCCATCACGAAGCCTTCGAATCCACGGCTCAACCTTTTGAGCTTCCCGAACCTCATCCAAAGACGGCAAATCTAACTCTGCATTCTGCGGACACTGAACGTCAAGCACAGCAACTGCTGATGGTACGGAATCTTCATCCAAAAAGTCCACTGAAGCTGGAACAACTGGTTCCTCTGGGGCAACAGAAGAGAGAGAAGGTGGAAGAGGAGCCCGAGAAAGAGCATCAGCATCAGCCATGGAACTCCCTGGACGATGAACAACTTCAAAGTCGTAAATTTGAAGTTTCAAGGCCCACCGAGCAGTACGCCAATCAAATTCTTCCGCTTCAACAACGAAGTGACTGCTGCATGATCGCCTTCCAACAACGTCCGCGAACCATGCAAGTAGGCATGGAGCTTCTCAAAACCCCAAACTGCTGCTAGACACTCCTTTTCATCGTGGAGTAATTCACCTCTGCTGGCTGCAATGTACGGCTGATGTACAATGGGATGTCGTTGGCCAGGAACACTTGTACTCTCCTGCATCAATACGCCCCCGAGGCCGATGTCAGAAGCATCTACACGCAAGATGAAAGGACGGTGTAATCCGGGTACGCCAAAACTGGAGGAGTCGTCAACAACTCTTTGAGATTGCTTGCAATCAGACCAAACAAAAGAAGTCATTGACGATTTCAACAACGCCGCAACGGTGCAGTACGATCTGAAAGATGATCCACAAAACGACCCAGATATTGTACCTTGCCAAGAAAGCGTTGCACATCATTCACACACTTTGGCGTAGGGAACTTCAAAACTGCAACTAGTTTGTCAGGATCGACTTGCAAACCTTCACGTGAAATGCGATAACCCAGATAAGTGGTGTCCTTTGATCCAAACACACTTAGATGGCTTCAACTTCAAACCAACTTCCCGCAGCCGATCCAAAACCTTACGTACATCACGACATGCTCCTCCCACCTTCATCCGAATGGATCAAAACATCATCGATGAAATCGCAGTCACCTCCGGCATGTCGCAAAGAACCTCATGTCCATCATACGCTGGAAAGTTGCTGGAGCATTGCTCAAACGAAAGCATCACCAAGGAACTCGTACAGCCAAATGGTGTTCGAAAAGCAGTCTTGGGAATGTCCATCAGCCATCGGAACTTGCCAATATCCAGAGCGAGATTAACTTGTGAACCAACGGTCCGCCCCAGTCGATCTAAAAGGTCTGCAGTATGAGGAAGTGGGTACACATCTGAAATAGTTACCTCATTTAATGGGCGATAGTCAATGCAGAATTGAACGCTCCCATCAGGCTTCATCACAAGGTGAGGTTCGCACGCCCAAGGACTTCGAGATTTCCAAACACCCCTTCTCCAACATCTCTTTGACATTCGCTCGTAAGATCTTGAGCTCCTTTGTGACGACGCCGAACAGGTACCTTGATTGGCCTAGCATCTCCAGTTGGAATAGGGTGGCGTGTCAATCTTGGCCCCAGATGACAAGTCGAAGTTGAAAAGATCATACTCCTTCTTGAGTTGATTAAACAACTACAGCACGACGATCATTGATGGATCCAGAAGGAAAGGAAGAGCATGAAGGGAAAATGGTTGGAAATAGGGTGAACAAAAGTGATGGAAGCAGAGGTGGAAGTAATGATGAAGTGGAATAGAAGTAAGAGGAATGGAAGAAAGACGAGGGAGAGTCAAACAAGGGGGGACTTTTCAAAGTCACACTTGGCATGATTGCGAGTTAACCAATCCATACCAAGAATAAGGTGAAAAGCTTGACTCGGCACCACCCGCAAAGATTGAAGCTCAGCTCACGATCATCCACACGAACAACAATGTCCACTTCATCTCCGCGAACAAGCATGAGTATGTCCGTTGCCGTACAGAATGAAGACTGGTTCTTACGCACACGCAAATGAAGGCTGCAACGTGTAGCAACAGATTGAGAAACAAGGACAAACTTGAACCTGTATCCACCAACACTGAAAGGAAAAAGGACAGGTGTGATTAAACGAGCTTGAAAAGTGAAAACCGGATGATTTGGTGCCGAGTGAACCCCTTGATGATACTCCCGAAAGAAAGACGGAGGGGTCACTAATTTATTCGCACGAGGACCCTCTTTACTTGTGTTTCCGGAAGATCCACCGCATCACAACCTTCCACTGCAGCACAACCAAGGACGTTGTTGACGCCATGGCCTCCATCCTGGAAATGGGGGACGCCAATCGGGAAACCGTTGACAGCGCCGATACGTGTGTCCAACCTCACACACCCAACAACGAACTGCACGTCCACGTCCTCGTCCACGGGCCCACCTTGTGCTGGTACATGAGCGGCAACAGCCTCAACCTCCATCGAGCAGGTCCATCCCCAACATGAAGTGGAACAAGAGCACGTGAAGGCAAGTGGGAGAGGTGACGACTCATATCGTTGTGCCAGCCTCAAAGCATCGTCAAGAGTCACTGGAGCTAGTGCATGCACAAGCCCCACAAGGTCTTGACGAAGTGCTGGCCACAACATACCTAACTTGATGCATTCCGACATGTTAGGTTTGCACGCAGCAAAAGGCTTTGAAAGCGAACACCAAACTGCATCAGCAACTCAGATGGCTCCTGACGAATAAGATGCAACTACTGAAAAGCATCGTCACAGTCGTCCTCATGCCCAAATGCACGTTTGAAGATCTCTAGAAGAATACTCCAATCTCCACGAGTTGCAACGTCCAAACCATTGTACCATTGCAACATCGTCCCTTGAAGACAAGTAGGATACTCATGCAAACACTAAGCACCATCCCACGAATGATATGTGGCAACCACAGTGAATTGGTCAAACCAATGGTACACATCATCTCTAGGATTTCCGCAAAAGAAATCCGACCGGACGTGGGGTTTGCAACATGAGCAGGAGGAGTACCATGGGTTGTGAATGCTGCCATCAACTGAGAGTGATTGTTCATTGCATACACATGGCATCCAACAACTGCATGAGTAACTGCTCCACAAACAAATGATTTTGTCTGTTGTAGATCCATGAAAAAAAAAGACAAAATTACAAGAAAGGAATAGATCTAACAATGAAAAACTAGATTTAAGAAAATAAAGAAAATCAATAAAAAGACACAAATCCGAGCACTCCGTAAGGACAATTAAGGTGCCCCTCATCTCCACCAATGTGAGAGCTCAGAATATAAAAATGTGTATATATCCATTAGTTCAAAAACACTAACTTATATACAAGAGCGAGTGGTCCAGATTGAATCCAATCCGATGGCTATCAAAATCCACTACTCTAATAATAATATGTGCACATGCAACCGTACACGTGGATTTTACAAATCTAAAATTAAAGAAACATAAACATAGACTCTATAAATCTTAGTGTATATATAAAGAGAGAGATTAATTATATATAATTCACATAAAACACATATATCAAAGATTTTTCAGAACAACCCTGACAAATAAAAAACAAAAAGAGTTAATAAAATACATAAAACATAAGTCTTTTACACTTAATTTGCATTAAATAAATAAAGAAAAAAGAAAATATTAAAATCAAAGCAATAAAAAAGTCATAAAGTTTAAATTTTTTCACAATCTATATAAAAAACAAAATTTAAAACAAAAATCATAACTCTTGACCAAAATAAAATATTAAGCTTGCCAAATAGTTCCCACAACGAAACAAGGACAAAATTCCTAAGGTCTTCCCAATTGATTTAACCCTTTTATACTTGAGGGAATGTCACCCAAAGAAAATAAGCTTTAGTTAATGGCTGGAGTTTTATACTTAAACAATTATACTTAAACATGCATCTATAATTAAACACACTTATAATCTCAATTCTTACAAGTATTCAATTTACAAGCCGTTTTTATTATGGTTAAGTCTACACACACTTACACTCGTACTTTCATTAGCACATACACATGCACACACATTTTGGGCACAATATGTATACGCAAACACAAGAGAGTATGTGTAAGAATAAAAAAGCATTGACTTACGACTCCAATATATTAGACTGATTTTCCTGCCATTTCTCATTCAAATGAAATATATAAGCAAATTTTTTTCATAAGAGAAGGATATAGGGAGAGTGAGCTCCAAAACTATCAAAACACTGTTTACAACATCAAGATGGCTGCATATACACCAAAATGAGTATGTAAGAGAGAGTTCACACAATGTTATTCACTGGCAATGATAAGCAAGTGTTCTCAATGTACTAGTTCACATTATGGAATTAATGCCCCTTATCACTCTGTTACACAAGTAAACTTTGGAACTTAAATTAAAAAAGTTTATTTAGACACAAAACCAAAATAATTGGAAAAGCAACTTGAAATCAATTCTTAAAAATCTTTCTTCTCAATCCATCCAATATTAAAACCTTGAATACGTGAGAATGTTATAAATGGACCTCTACCAATTCTGCCAACTTCACCAAGTACATGGGCCAGCGGTTTCAACGTGATCCAAGTATTGAGAACTACATCATATCTAAGAAAGAACTCTTTGAGTTACAAAACTCATCCATATACATCGCACACCATCGCTGCATGCTCCTCGTAATGATAAATACTCTGCCTCTAGTTGATCCAGACGAATCGGAACTGAATGAATTGGTGGATCATCATTAACAATTGAGAACCATCCAGTTTAAGCTTCTTTATACCTATTGGCATAACCACATACAAGGTATCATCACACACAACAAGAGATCCGCCCGTACCTATTCCAACGTTGTGTATAACAAAGCTATTGTTATCCAAATCGTATTGCAGAACAGATGCATGCCCATGAACACACATCCAGATACTTCTGTTCCAAAATGCTGTAGTACAAAGGCACCTATCCTTGGGATAGAGGTGTACTATGGAAGACTTCTCCTCCCATTCATGTGTAGAAGAGTCATAGACTATGGCAATAATGGTGTCCATCTCTTTGACACTCTTCTTCATCTTGTTAGAAACCAGGCACACCACTATATAATCTGCAGTTGAGTTCTTTCTAACTATATGGACAGCCAATATATTGCTATATAAAGATGTCCGCAACTTTGAAATCCTCTCTAGTGCGTATGTTGACAATAGTGAAATTGATCTTGAAACTGTTCAACCACTTAGTGAAGAGGAGATAATCA
>PUQB01000969.1:0-65424 GCA_003024785.1 Selaginella tamariscina
TTATTAAACATCTTTGAACATTTATTACAGTTTTTTGTTAAACCTTATTGCTTTTGTAGATGCGCTCTTCACAACGTTTACAAGAAAAGAAGATGAAGGAGCCTACTGAGAGAGAAGCAGAAGCTAGAGCTGCAATTCAGAGAGGGCGTCGGGGTCGTGGGAGAGGAAGTAGGAAGCTGGCTGTGGTTCAGGAACAAGGACCTTCAAGTGATGCTCCAGTTGAACAGGCAAGCCAGCAGGACTGGTCAGGAGAGCAAGAGGATGTAGTTCAACCCCAACAAGAACAATCAGACTTTGTTGAAGAAGTTGAGGATGATGTCTTACCACAGGAGACACAGGAGCAGACAGAAGGCACACAAGCCTCATGCGCAGTGACTTTGTCGAGTGACGAAGAGGATGAACCCAAGAACAAGAAGAGACGACGCAAAGCTGCTGGAGATTCAGAGGCTGCTAAGAAGAAGAAGAAGGGTAAAGCAGAAGTGCCAGATAATGAGGAAGTTTACAACATTGCAGCCAGCATGCATTCGGAGAGTGCAGTGCGTCTTCTCGCGAAGATCACAATCCGAGAATATGGAGAGGCACCGGATGTCCCTATTTGCCGAATTCTGGGAAATGAACAGGTGCGGAGAGTCAATCCAGCGGATCTGGAATCTTTGACTAGGAGTTTCAAGAAGGCAGTTGGTTATTTGCGCAACACCACTCAGTTCATCCTTCAAGTTGGGGACCCCATGACAGATGCAGATCTGGCAGCATTGAGAAGCGATGAAGCGATGTATGCTCAGCATTTGGCTTTTGAGGAGGAGCTTCAGTCTGACATGTTCCGGCAATGGGCACCAATGCTTTCGATGAAGAAGTTCATCTGTTGGGATGGTAATCACAGGCTAAAGGTGCTTCAGAAGCTGTACATAGAAGACACGGAAGATAAGAATCAGTGGGCAGTGAGAGTGCGTTCAGGCTTCATCCGTGCTGGGGTCATGGATAATCTTCAGCTTGTGACAATGTTTCAGCAAATTAATAGGTAAACATAGTGACCTCTAGATCATAGGATTAACTAACTTCGAGATTTTCAAATATGCAGTTCCTCCGCAACGGCAGTGCAAACCACACTGCCACATCTTCTGCTATCTGTGAAGACATGTTGCACCAGTGAGGAGGGCACAGCGAAGATCTTGGCCAGGCTCAGTGACAAGGAACGAGATGACATAAGAAAGTGGAAGGAAAGCGCAACTGGACAACAAGCTTGGCATCCACTTCCGAATTTGATCTGTGCAAAGATTTTTTTTGAGGTACCACGTCTCACACTTATATTACTTAGTTGATTACGTCTGTGAATTACAGAGTGAGATTGAGGATGATCTTGAGAAGGCTGCAAGGGCATCCAAAGGCAACAAATACCAGGAGCAACAACAGGTCTACATTAAGCATGACAAGCGCATGATGAAGATCTTAGCCATCATCGATCCTGCATTGGGTGAAGAGTGGTTCGACAAGGTGACCCAAATCACATGGAAACAATGCAGATGGATGGGGTTGGAAAAGCTGTACGCGCTTTCAAGGGCGAGAATTCCAAACGAGACGAGAATCATGTACTTCAATAAATGGTACGTCTCGATCTGAAGAGAGAGCAAGAGACACTTGGATTGCCCGGGTGTTCAGGATAAGGAGTGGATAAGGTGGTTTATTATCGATTTGTATTGGCGGCGATCAGAGAGGAGGCAGTACAGATTCTCACGGGACTCATCGAGGATGGCGAGTGGACCAGGCCGGTTACAGATTTCACGACTTGGTACGATGAAGTGCGGGTAAAATGCAAGAACGTGATGTTCCAGCCATTCCATGAGTGTGTGAAGTTCACTTACTCCATAGAGCGAAAGAGTTCCTCGAACACGAAGAGACAGCAAGAAGGATGATTTGGAGGTAAGGATGATCTTCTTGACATGTTACATTCTGACACTACTATATGTTCATTACAGGTATGTCGCAGCGAGAAAGGTGCCTCACACACAGACTATGGTATTCTGGTCAGATTACATGGAAGCACCACACATGTGGTCGAAGACAAGATCTGGCCTGACAGAGTTCGAACGTGTAACACGTACCGTTCTGGCTTGATTATCCACCTGGGCAACCACCAACATGGGAGAAGGATCTCTACAATGAACACTCAAAAGATCTCCCATGCATCTCATGGGATCCGGCAGAGGTCGACTTCATTAAGAAGACAAAGGCCAAGGCAAAGCGGCGTCAGCCTGTGCAGCAGTCAAAGAAGAACTCAGATACAGTAGCTGGCACCTCCACTACTCGCGATCCAGCTGCCTTATTCAATTTATCTGAAGTGCTACCATCGCAGGGAACCATGGACATCAAGGATGACTTGGTCACATTCGTCCCTTCACTTGCTACAACTCGAGGTGATAATTTCTTGGCGATTGATGACATCGAGGAGATGCAACAGGCCGTGCTCACGGATGAGAAGGAAGAGGAGGTTCCTGACGCTAGACTGGTTCCTTATAGAAAAGTTCAGACACAGGTGGCCAGGTACCATACAGCTGACAGCCAGACTCGCTACCAGCATATTGCGGGAGAATATGGTTTCAACTTGGTGATCTTCGACCTTCCAAATGGGACCTTGCCAGGAAATACAACGAGTGATACGCCATACCTCTACCTTGATCCAGTGAAGTTCGATGAAGCACTCCAGTTTGCAGGTATGCATATGGCTGCAAATGGTTGGTTGGTTGTGTTTGCTGCAGCAAACACCTGGGATCAAGTTGTCCGAGCTGCAAGTGTGGTGGACCTTCAACTTGCTGCAACGTACTACATCTACAGAGGGCGTGGTTGGGGCTACCGCAACAAGATGAAGGTACTTTTTTCTTTATTCATGAAGTTCATTAATGATTTTGATGTTTTAACAGGAGAGCATCCTGCTCCTTCTTGTCTTCCAAGATGCATCTAGAGGATTGCGCGATAATCCCTGCGTTTGTCATCAACAATTCTTGTTGATAATCCTGAGCGGTTCCAAGAACCATGGTAGGCATTTCATTTCAACAATTTAAGTATTTACCATTATCTTCACATGCAGGATGGACTACCAACCGAAGAGCACTCGATTGATGCAGCTCGTGATAGAACGACTCACCCGGCCAGGTGATCTTATCTGGGATATAGGCAGTGGTACGGGGTCCTCAATGCTTGCAGCTATCGAGCTGGGGAGAAACATTGTTGGGACTGAGAAGAACCCTGAGCTCGGGAGAATTGCTATGAACAGGATTAAAGAGAACATCCAGCCAGAGGAAATCCCAACCCAAGCAATAGCGACGTCAAGTAGGACTGGTGGTTCACGAATTGCAGCATTGCTCAATCGTAAGAAGAAGTGACAAGTGTTGAATTGTACTCTTTGGTGTTGAAAAAAACTTTAATAATACAGTATAAACATGGCTATGATTTAAATATTTTTTGTTGTTAATTGCCGACTGAGCCAAAAATTCTAAGAATATTTAGGAATATTCTAAGAATATTCTGGTAGATTCTTTAGAATATTCCGGGTCCAAGCCCGGAAAGCCCGACTCATTAAAACCACGTCATATGTATATCAATTGTGTCCGTCTCTCTCTCGTTGTGTGAGAGCTTATAACTCACACACACGCACAACACCCGTATATCAATTCCTCTCTCTCTCTCTCTCTCACACACACACACACACACACACAAAACACCCGTATACCAATGCTCTCTCTCTCTCTCTCTGGTTGTGAGATGAACTAAGAGCTTATAACATACGCACACATACAACACCCGTATATCAATTCTCTCTCTCTTTCACACACACACACACACACTACACTCGTATACCAATGCTCTCTCTCTCTCTCTCGTTGTGTGATGAACTAAGAGCTGTGGTTTTGCAGGATGCACCTAATCCAAAGGCTATCCATTCCTCCAAGGCAGTAGGAGAGCCACCACTGTTCTTGGCTGCAGCTGCATTCTTTGCCATCAAGGCGGCCATCTCTTCGGCAAGGGAGGAGAACTCAGTACATGGCTGGTTCGTTCTCAACAGCCCGGCAACACCCGAGAGAATAAGAATGGCATGTGCTGATCACATTACTGCCCCATTTGCTGCTCCAGATTACCTCCCAAAACTGAGTGTTTGAATATATCCATGTAAGTTTGTATATATTGTACAAACATTAGTTATACTTCTTAATTTGATTCTTTTACATAAATTATTCCATTATCAAAGGGAATTATTATATACAAACCAGACAGCTGATGTTTTTAACATAGTATGTACATTTAACTGTACATTTACACACACACACACACACGTATGTATACTGTGATTATCATGACGAATGTATACAAAATATTAATAATTCACATTAAAAAAGACAACAACAATAATCATATTCTAAGTCCACGAGCTCTAATAGCTTCATCAAGACGTTTTCTTCCCTCAATATCCTCCTCAGGAACATTCCGGAAAAGCAACTTATCTTCCTCAACACGTTCCTTGAGGTGGCGAGGGAGCAACGACGCAAACGTCCACGGATTGTACTGAGCGTAAGTACTTCGATCTTCCTCCTCCGCACACAATACTGGGTTCACATGCAGCATTTGCCGTAGCAAAGGAATACAATTCTTATAATCTCCCTCCGCAATAGGACCCCTAAGTCCATGTAGAGATACACCCCACCTCCCTTTAGGCTCATCCTCAGGTAAGAAAATGCGTCGACAATATTCTCCACCTTCATCCTGGACACCGTGGATCATAGTGATATATGGTAAACCATCGGATATTCTAATGCCCATGTGCTGTGCCCGGAGCTTCGACTTGGCTTCACTGGTAATTTCGGCCGTCTTCACGCTTGTGACTGCGTAAGTGATGTTATCCTCGGTTAACGCAAACTCACCTGTCCTCTGTCCATTGGCATCCTTGGAGCGGCATAGAACAAAGAAGTAGCTATCTGCACCTCTACAAGTGTTATCCAAACTACCTGTACACATGCAGCCCCTCTTCACATACTCTAACGCCTCTTTCCGCGAAGGAGGGTGATCCAAGCAAATAATCCTGTTAAAAAAGACAAAGCTGTCCTGGAGTACGGCAGGAAGCTTATCCGCATAATCCCCGATAAGCATCCTCATCAAATCCAAAGTCCGCACACAGTTGAGCATTCCAGCCTCCTTTCCCGGCACTGCCACATTGCCATCATAAGGTACGTATTGGAGACCAGTTGGGCCCTCTGACCTCCGGTCATTACAGTATGGCCAGCCTGCAAACTGTTTTGAGCAGCTCGAGGGCTTTACAAAGTACTGCAGCATCCTGAAAGAAGGCTCCTGCTGCTGCAGACAGAACGGGCTCGACAGGCGCCACGGTCCAGAATCTTCTACGATCCTCAGGAATGATAGCCATGGCAGTCAAGTTGGAAGCCGACATGTCTTGGGCTAGATGATGTCCAGGAAGGATCTCAATCCCCACAGTGAAAGCGAACAAGCTAATTGCCTGTTCCAAGGAAAGTTTGGATGGCTCAATCTCCAGTAACTTTGTCTTCTTCTTCCTCTCCACCTCGCTCTCGCTCTTTCTGCTTGCCACCTTGCTGATATTTAACAGCTTGGCCTGGGCGATGTTGAGCAGGTTCAAAATGTCTCTTTCTCTCTCAAACCGCAGACCCCAGAAAGCTCTCCCATACTTTGTCCATCTTCGGGGATCTTCCAGCCACTCCTTGATACCTCTGGCTCCAGGCTCGTCCTCATCTACAACCAACAAGTCCAAGTTATTAACACGGCAGACCGGACGCAACAACTCCGTGCTGATAATTCTGGCCCTCCTGCTCTCGTCGTCCTCTCCCGCAGGCGCCAGTTCGCCAACTCTGGCAGACGTATCCATCACAACCAGTAGAGTACCGCGACCCAGCTTCCGACATGCTCGTTCTCATCGGCAAGTTTGCCTCTAAAGAACTATTGTCACGCAGTAGTCCTTTGACTTCATCCATCACGTACAACAGCTTCAGACCCTTCTTGTAGTCCAACTCCTTAAGCACATCTTCAATACCCTTCACCAGCTTCTGCTGGAGCTTCCACTCCTCTTGCGCCATGACCTCAAAGGCTCCAGTAAAGTTCCGCACCCAAGGCTCTTGAGTCAAGTTCCGCCACCTCTGTAAAACTTTGTGGGAGAGTTTCTCCTTCTGGTCGCCCTTGAAAGAATTTTCTTGAATCTCGAGCCATTCCCGTGCCAAATCTCCTTTCTCCACATCTTTTCCCTTCACAAAGTCCAGTAACTCATGCAGCCACGCAAGCAGATACAAAGTCATTGCAGCAGTAGAACCCGATGAACCAGACTCCAGCTCATCTGCAAGACCAAGAGTGCGCGGCGGGTACGTGCTGGACCCCAGCTTTGCCGTTGAGCAATAAAAAACAAATACTTGCTGACGACCAAGCTCAAGGACGGTTTTGGTCTTGCCCATACAGGAGCTGTTAGTGATCGCCACGTACTTTGAATAATGCTTCCCCTCCGTAAAATCTGCAAGTCGAGACTCGAGAATTCGCTTGAGGGTACTTGCACCGTTTCCCTTGTAAATCTCACCGTAGCAAGATGCAGCTAGGCCCATCTCTCTCTTAATCTCCATTGCTAAAAGGAAAAAAAAAAAGAGCAAGTCGTAAGTGCAAGCAAACACCAACCAATCGACTCGTACCATCAGGTTGAACATATGAATTTGCCTTCAAGGGATATCGCTCCTCCTTAAGGCCCTTGAGCTCCTCCTCAAGGGCCTTCATCTTCTCAGCATCGGCCTTCTTCTCCTTCTCAAGGGCCTTCATCTTCTCAGCATCGGCCTTCTTCTCCTTCTCAAGGGCCTTCATCTTCTCAGCATTGCCTTCATCTTCTCAGCATTGGCCTTTCTCCTCCTCAAGGACCTTCATCTTCTCCAGACTGTTTTGTACCTCTTGTGAAAATCGGTTTCATCCGGATCGGCATCCTTAACGGTTCTAGACAAACAAAATCCTATCAATATGTTATAAGCCCCATAGATTCAAAACGCACCTAAATCGCCGGCACAGCAACAACTCGGAGCCGAGCAGAGATCGTGTGTGCGGTAGGGTTTCAGGCGCCAATCGCCAACAGTTGAAGAGAGATCGTGTGACTGCCTCACCGAAACAAAGCTTTCGATTCAGCCGCCTCGCCACCGCCGCCGCCACCATTTCAGATCCTCGATTAAAACCCTAGTTGGCCGTTGGAGTGTGTGCGCATTTACCTGGAAAATTAGTACGTCAAGTTGCTGGCAGTTTGAGATAGTTAGATACATCAATCTTGGAAAAGCCCCAGGTTCACAGAATGATTCAGGGAAGTGCTTTCCTGATAACTAAGTTGGGCAACTTGTTTATAGAAGGAAGTTCCAATAGAGTTCCACCTCCATTTAGAGTTAATTATTCTAGACGATGAAGTGATTCGAAACCGTTCGGAAGGTACTTTGATGCAGTATTAAGCTGTAAAGAAACCAAAGATGGGAAGTTTATCTCTAATGGAACCTCTTTGAACCGAAGAGTGAAGAGCTCTAAGATACGTAGCTTTTGAGTGCCATTGAGCAACCACACAAACTTTTGTGGGTCAGCTTCAACTGTTTCAGATTTTGTTGAACTAAAGTATGCTTGCTGTTCATAGTTTCCCAAAGAGACTGAACTATTGAAAGTTGGATAATTCAAATCTAAGGGACCACTTGTTAACCTTAAAACTTATAAATGACTCATTTCTTCAATGTATTGTGAATTTCTCACTGGATGAATCCTCATCGCAGTGATATGCAAGCAATTCAACCTGTACATACACTCCTAATGAGTAAAATAGGTATCTAAACACTATAAATATATTACATGAATATAAACCCTGCAAATGCCTAAAAAGCTCCACAAAGCCTCAGAAGTGCAGATACAACCCCCACAAATCAAAAAGATTCTCACAGAACCCCAGTCCCATATAAAGGCTAGAATGCCTGTGGAACTCTATAAATTCATACTGTACGCAGAACCTTAACTACATATGTAAATACCATTAAGCCTAAAAATCAGTGATGATACATGTGATGTATGCATGTGTGTACAGTAATACATGTATAGAGTATAATACAGTTTATATATCTGTCCATGTTTTTCAGAAACCTGAAATCCAGATGGGCACCACCATCACATTCTCCAAAACAATGTATTCGAAGAACCTCCAGCTGAAGAAGTCTGCCAAGCAGATTTTCGTAAGAACACCAGCATCTTTTACGAGGAGTAAGCTCTAAGTATCTTAACTGCACAAGGAGCTCCAATTGTTAGGAACTGCCCACTCAACCATAAAAACTTCAGGTTGGAAAAGCCGTCCAGAGAGATATGCATTGGCTCCTCAAACACAGCTGCAGTACGACAGAATATCTGAAACCTTTTCACCTCTCATGTCTCCATAAATCACCTCCACTGCTGATGTCTGACTGCTGCAAGACTTAGTGGAAAGTCTAAAGTATGGATAATTATCTGTTTTGATGATGATGTATTCTGCTAGCTTAAGCATCAATTGACTAGGAATTCTCAGCTAAAGATGCATCTTCCAGTGATTTCCATGCAGATAAAAATTCCCTGTGTTGATAATCATCATGTTCATATGAGCTTAACACCAACCACCAATAATAGAGCGGATGTCTAACATCGGTTGATCTTCTAATATCGAGAGAATAGTGGTGTCTGTCTTACCCTCCTGATCTTTTCCAGAACATGTTCCCAATAAGTAGGAGAATACAAAGCCCCAATGTTCTTACCCATGTACCTAGCCAAGACCGCCAGTACTTTTGGAGCTCCATAGCATTGTTCAACCATTAACTCAACATGATCTCTGATATCCTCAGGAGCCTCTTCTTTCCTGAAGGCATGCAGGCAGAATAGTGTGCGAGCATCTCTATATGATAAAGGATTCACCTTTATTTTTGAGATTGTATCCCTTGAGAATTGATCCAACACGTTTGCCTTCTGACTAGTAACCAGCTTCCTAACACCTTTGATGTCCACTGCCCTCAGAATATCTGCGTTCCAAACATTCTCCAGTACAATAAGAGTCATCTTATTGGAAGTTCGATTTGCAAAGGTCTGGATTGATTCCATGCCCTCTCCTACATTTGAAATCTACAGAGTGATCTATGATGAGCATTAATATACATGTAAATGTATATACCTTTGAATGCCCAGGGAGCATCCGCAATTGAGAGCAAATGTCCATCACCATTGATACCTCTTGCCCAACTTCGAGATATGCAATACAACCAAAGAGTTCTCTAACCTCCTGCATCTGAAAAACGTATAGAATCAAATGTGTTTTTCCCACTGCGCTCTGCCCATGTATAAGAATCCATTCAGGTCCATGTTCATCGCCAAGCAAAGATCTCAGGCCGGAGATACAAGACTCCCTCAAAACTATAGGTTTTCGCACGTCAAGCGTTGATACCAAATAGTGACTACGGTTATCTTCCACCCTTTTTATTATGGCTCTCACTGCAACCAAATCAGCTTCATGCACTCGCTCCTTGCAGGCCAGAATCTTTCTGGATTTCATCCCTCTGAAACGTCCAACAACGTTGTGCGTATTTGTGTGTGCATGCGCGCGGCGTGTGTGTGTGTGTGTTAGAGCTAGCAAACTCACCTGTTATACAAAGTGTAGTTTTTAGCTCCATCTATGGTGGCCACCATTAGCTCCTCCAAATCATTGTTGAACTTGCTGTATTCATCAGAGCCCGGATGGAAGTATTTCATACAGTTTGCCACCTCCGGCAAAAGACGAAGATAATCAGAGGCATTCACGCCAGCAATAATCCTTTTCAGCTCCCACCCATTCTTTACAAAGTGGCATGCTGGGAGGATTGCACCTTTCAGCGGCTCACTAATCAACGGTCCAAGAATGGCCCCAATCGATCCAGATGCAAGTGAAGTATGATCATGGGTCAACCACAGCGATAGAATTTAATCATCTACAAATCATAATTAATAATCTCTCTCACACACACGCATTATTAACATGACAATATTACGTTCAGAAGAGTTTATTTACCTGTTGTAAATCGTCCAGCCAAACCTGTTAAAATGTACATTATTCATACTATATGTTATAAATAGACAAATTATTTATATGGAGAGACATTGCTGAAGGTTAAGATTTCATCAAGTTTAACAGAAGTAAAAAATATTAATTAATAATAAGACTAAACAAATTAATATAATTTAATTTTTATATTATTATTAGGTATAAACTTTCTTTTGAGTCTTTTTTATTTCACTATGAACCATAATTTCTTTTCTATTAATAAATTTAGCAAACAACTTTGTAATCGTTATTACTATTATTATATAATTAGTTATATCCTATAACATATAGATGTGTTTGTTATGTCTCTTTATGTGTGTAACTCGAAGAAACGGTAAATGTATGTGTGTGTGTTACACAAGTATATATAGCGAAAGTTGTAATTCAGGTATTGTTATGTAGAAGATATCATACATAAACACTTTGGTATTCTTTATATATGCGTATGTATGTATTCATTTCTCTTTATACACAACGCACAATAGCCAAGCAACTATTTACTTGAGAAACGCTATACATAAATGTATATGTGCATCTACCATTTACACACTAAAACAAGTGATACACGTAGATACCAAGTGAATTCTTCTCCCTACCTGTGTGTCCAAGCCTCCCATAAGCCAGGCTTTGATTGAGCAGCATAGACACATTGATAAACCGCGTGAATAATTAGTCAACGGCACAAGAAATAATCGTGTACGTCGTACTTCACTTACATCTGGAGTGCAAAGTCCCAAAATGATTAACTAACTGAATAAACATATATATATATATATATATATATATATATATATATATATCTTTAATTTAATTATTAATATTACTAGAAAAATATTTACTATTATAATTTTATAATAATTATAAAAACTATTTTAAAAGATGAGACAGGAAGTAGTCTTAATATTCTTATTTCGCTTATTAAGCCAGATATTAATTTTCTAGCTCATTTTTTAAGTTAAAAAAAATCAATATTCCGATCAAAGGTGAAATATGCATGAAGAACGGACATAAACTTTTTATAAGAGAAAGGGAAATAAATTATTATTTCATTATTAGAGTCAGCTAATCATATATTAATAATTTTAACGAAATTAACATTAAATGACTAATTTGATATGGCATATGATTATTACTAATAATTATTATAATTATCTTAACATGTCCAACCACGGTTGACTGAGGATATTAAAGATTAAGTTATATAGTTCGATTCTTGTGAATTACAAATTTATATTAACATATTTATCTGAAATATATATACGAGTGATCAAAATTAGAGAAGTACTTTAATTAAGAATAACAATAGACATAGAAAAAAATTACATCTTTGAGGTACTTGCTGACTCTCTCATTGTACACTACCTAGTTTCATAGAAAGCCGCTGCACAGAGAAATAAAATTTTGAATATTAATGCAGACAGTCTATGGTGAAAATTGGTTCACCGAGTGCTGGCTCCAACTATTGTGAAGGTATGTACATAAGTGTTTTTGTATGTGTGTGGGTGTGTGAATCTATACAAGGCATAATATATAAGTTCATCTCTATATATGCACGTAATATATATCTGAAACTTGTCTTTTTGTTTTTTAAACTTAAATACGTTGGTGTATAATAGAAACACTGACACTGTTTATGAGTTTTCTTTTGATCAATATTATACACGCACACACACACAATATATATATACGTACATATATGTAATTTACTAATTGTAGGATTGTTGTGTGAAATAAGGAGTTCGATTAAGGCGATTGGTAACTTTTATCATGAAGCCCCACCTACAGAAGAACCCCTCTTTTGCTTTGCTCTCACAGTATCATATACATACATACATACATATGTGTGTGTGTGTGGAGGCTACACAACACTAGCTGCTTTGTCATTTCATGATACATTCAAAGCCAGCGCTACGGGGTACATCCTCTTTTTAATTAACGAACTTAGTTAAGCAACAATCCATGTTTCTTTTTGTTGTTTTTTTTTATATTTTTTACATAATGACATCCTTGGTGTCGAGGACTGGCATTTCATGCCAGCCCAGTTACACATATAGGAAAAGAGGGGCTCTGTCACATAAATTTGTTAAGTATTTATCCGGTTTATACATTTCCTTTACTTAAAATTCTTGATTAGTCGAGATTTCATAGGTTCTTGCTGGACTTGTTGAGGAAAATTCACAAGTTTCGAATCACGTTATCTCGACACGCTTATAGGTACACCTGCACACAACATACATGCATATCATACATATCTTTTTTGTGTGTATACCTCATATGTGTGTGTGTGTGTGGTACACACACACACATTGTGTTTTAGTGTACGCTCTAATACCTGTTTGGGAAAATGCATATAGGTTGTACCACCTAAGCAAGCCCACAAGATATATGAGGTTGTGAAAGCAAAATGCATCCCAGTTGCATATGTAGAGTACGAAGGTGAACAACATGGTTTCAGAAAGGTAAGCTAGAGAGAGACGTGAACATTTGTCAACTGCAGCTTATAGACTTGAATCTCCATATACTGTGTACATACACATCGTTTTATATGCCAACAGAAGATAATATACCTGGTTAATGATGTTATAGGTTAAGTAAATTTCCTTAAAAAAGAGTTTTTATAAACAGGCTGAGAACACTCGAGCGGAAATTGCCTTTTTTGCACGCTTCATAGGCAACTTTCTACATGCTGATATTATACTTCCTGTACATGTTGACAACTTGGACCCCGTAAACTTGGCACATTTTCAAGCTGCTATTATGTAGTGTGTGCGTGTGCATGCGTTCTTGTAGACTACTATTCTTAGATACTGTGACCGTAAACAGGCACATTTTCAAGCTGCTATGTACGTAGCGTGCGTGTGCATGGATAGTGTGGTATAGGCTTTTCTCTCTCTCATTATGTTACACGATCTAGCTATATACGTCGTTCTTTTTCTAAGTTGTTGTTTGAACAGTATAATATTCTTCAACGATTTAAAACACACGTAGATATTATACGTCTTAACATATGAATGTGATATATTCGTATTTACATCAGAAGGTATATATAATGTGCTATGTAAAGCATCATTAATTGATTAATACTCTGCTCAATTAGAATGGTCTATTATGCATATTAATAATCTTTAAATTAAGTTAGTGGTTTTATAATTTTAACTTTTATTAACTGTGTTTAAAACGACTGATTAAATTTTAAAACTTATTTTAGTTTTTTCTTGACTAGAAACGACTAAATAAATATATATAATATATTTTAGTTTCACATACAAGTTTATAAATATAAATAATTTCTAAAAATAAGAGATTTTAAGGATTTAAAACCAAATTTTACATCGTAAACATATCAAAATCAGAACTGCACCAAACGATAACTTAACTGGTTTTAATAATCCATTGGAGTCCGCTGGTCAGCAGCTGCAGTATACACGGAATTGACAAAAGTATATTTAAATAATTAATCACGTGTCTGCAGTTGATAATTCTTCACGCGGTCTATCAATGTGACTATGTTAGAAGAGTATTGCTGCTCAATCAAAGCCTGCTTAGGACGAGAGGCTTGGACACACAGGTAGAGAGAGAGATGAATTCACTTGGTTAATTCATAAGTGAGGATTAATGCTTATGCATTTACAGACATATATATACATACAGTGTTTAGATGGTAGATGTACATATACATCTATGTATAGCATGTATAGTTTCTTGGCTATGTGCACCAAGAGATAAATGGATCCATACATATATAGTTCTACATAAAATTAAAAACTCACCTGAATTACAACTTTTGCTATATATACTTGTGTAAACACCATGACTCCCCTTCCTTGATTATAATTAATTAAGTTAATTATTTTAATGATTTTATACACATTTAAAAAATATAAATTAAAAAGACCTTCAGGATTATCACATTTCATTTATATATGTGATTTAGTATTTTGTCTTGGTTTTTAATATTATTAAATTTTACTTAATACTAATACAAAAGGGGGGTTGAATTCTGAAAGCGTTCCCACACCTGTTAAGTAATATCTGAGCTTAATTACATAAACAGACATTTATATATTACAAGATATAATTATCTACATAATAATAATATTATTGACAAAGTTAATTATCAAATTTACTATAAGAAAGAATTTATGATTTTTAATGAAATTAAAAAAAAAAGTTATACTTAATATTAGTACAGAATTTGAATTATAATGATATTTTTATTCTTATTATAAATTAATAAAAAATTTATATTAAACTTTACTAAAAACAAAATTGAACTTCAGCCGTATCGAATAATCTGTGGCATTTATAACCGTTAATACAAATGATGTAGATTTTAACAGGTTTGGCTAGAACTTGACTACGACAGTGGTGGGAAATGTACAACAGGTAAATGTGTAATTCATGTTAACCATGCGTGTGTGTGGGAGAGATTATTAATTATGATTTGTAGTTGATTAAATTCTATCGCTATGGTTGACCGTGATCGTACTTCACTTGCATCTGGATCGATTGGGGCCGTACTTGGACCGGTGATTGGTGAGCCGCTGAAGGGTGCAGTTGCAGCTCTAATCCTCCCAGCATGCCACTTTGTGAAGAATGGGTGGGAGTTGAAAAGCATTATTGCTGGCGTGAATGCCTCTGATTATCTTCGTCTTTTGCCTGAGGTGGCAAACTGCATGAAAGACTTCCATCCGGGCTCTGATGAATACATCATGCTGAGCAAGTTCAAAAATGATATGGAGGAGCTAATGGTGGCCACCATAGATGGACGTAAAAACTACACTTTGTATAACAGGTGAGTTTGCTAACTCTAACACACGCACGCACGCACGCACAACTTTGTTGGACGTTTCAGAGGGATGAAATCCAGAAAGATTCTGGCCTGCAAGGAGCGAGTTGAAGCTGATCTGGTTGCAGTGAGAGCCCTGGTGAAAGATAACCGCAGTCACTATTTGGTACCAACGCTCGACGTGCGAAAACCTACAGTTTTAAGAAAGTCTTATATCTCCATGCTGAGATCTTTGCTTGCCGACGAACATGGACCGGAATGGATTCTTATACATGGGCAGAGCGGAGCGGGAAAAACGCATTTGGTTCAATACGTTTTCCAGATGCAGGAGGTGAGAAAACTCTTTGGCTGTATTGCATATCTCGAAGTTGGCCGAGGCAAAGACGAGGTATCAATGGTGATGGACATTTGTTCTCAATTGCGGATGCTCCCTGGGCATTCAAAGGTATGTACCATATTTATATATACATGTATATTAATGCTGATCGTTGATTGCTCTGTAGATAACAAATGTAGGAGAGGGCATGCAATCAATCCAGGCCTTTGCAAATCGAACTTCCAGTAAGGTGACTCTTATTGTACTAGAGAATGTGGTGGAACGCAGATATTTTGAGGGCAGTGAACATCAAAGGTGTTAAGAAACTGGTTACCAGTCAGAAGGCAAACGTGCTTGATCAATTCTCAAGGGATAGAATCGTAAAACTAAAGGTGAATCCTTTATCGAATGGAGATGATTGCACACTCTTTTGCCTGCATGCCTTTGGGAAAAAGAGAGGCTCCTAAGGATATAAGACATCATGTTGAGTCAATGGTTAAACACTGTGGGTCTCGGCGAAAAGGAGGCTCCGGCTCAGGAGGCTTCATATTATTCTAGTATATTCGCGGATATTCTAGGGTTATTCTAGCATATTCTAGCATATTCTCAAGAATATTCTAGAATATATAAGTTTTTTTAATATGCCGACTGGTTTAATATACGCCGACTGGCTTAATATATGCCACTGGCTTAATAAGACATTATCCTAAACCCTAAACCATTTATCCTTGTAGCACCGGTGGGTCATGAACTCTGTTGCAATTCACCAGCAAACGGTGGACCTCCATGTCACTGAGCGATCGCCTTTGTAGAAAATATGTGACTTCCGGGTTCAAGCCAAGCACACGGCTATAGACGAAGTACATGTGTACACATGGGCTCCAACTTTTGCTCTTCTGAAATGTAGAACAACTGCATGAAGGATAAGTATTAATAGTCACCTTTGCAGAGTCATTTCCTGCCGACACAACGAAAGCCTCCTTCCGTCCTCTAGCTGTCACTTCAACATTTCGCACACAACCTAAAAACGTCTTGGCCTTGCGGAAATTCTTCTCTTGTTCCTTAGACATTTTTGTTGGAGTCCGAACCATACGTCCTTCGAAAGGTGGAATTGTTGTAGATCCAGCTCCACGTGGTGGCGATGGTGTTTTGTCCTTCTGACCCTCATCTACTCTTCCTGCCATCCCCTGTAAACCTTCCAGAACAAAGCCTGCATCCTGTAGTTCTCTGACCTCCTCACTTGTCAGCTTCGTTTCCTTGAGCACAGGCCAAACCGTTGGTGGTGTTGGAATACGTGACCGAAGAATTTTGCCGTTTGGCCGCGTGAAACACCCTGAATCTTTTGGGCAGAACCACATCATCTGTTGTACATACTCCTCATTCCCCAAGGCATCAATGTACATTCGTTTTCCATAGAATCCTGGTGCTGGCACTCTGCTTGGATAACCGATTGGTTTTCCACACAGAGCAGTTCCTTCCTGATTCATCCCCAAACACTTAACCTTACTGGATGCTCCGATTCGTCTGATGGCCCACTCTGTTTGAGCAATCTCTCTCTCCGAAACCTCTTCGAACCTTAACCTCTTTCTCCTGTTGTTTTGGACCACCCGCTCTGTGTACTCTACATCATGTCTGTGTGAACGTCGAGCATCAGACTGTTCTGTTCCTGTGACTGTTCTCCTAACAGTTTGCACTCGAACGTTAGTGGTACACGTGAACTCCGGGCTGGTCAAGTGTTCCTCGCCTTCCACCAGATTAATAATTGTTGATGGAGATACACTTTTCCCCTCAGAGAGTTTGCGTTGCACTCGTTTCAACAGAGTTTCCTTCGAAGGCCCTGACCCTGTATACCTCCCTTCTATTGCCGCTTTCACCTTCGCACTCTGCATAACTGCATCGGTGAGGTCTAACATTGTCGCCTCCAGCAGTGGTACTCTTTTGGCCAATCTTGCTCTTCTTGCTCTCGCGTGAATCACTTCAGCATTGTTTGTAGTTGGAACGCTCGCGAGTCCTTCTTCTGTCATGTCTCCCAGTTCCGCCATGGAGATGTGGTCCTCATGCCTGATCCACCAAGACAGCCATGTCTTCAAAGCTCGAATGTTTGACGCTCGTCCTTCCCAAAAGACTCGAGAATTGCCAGTTGTTCTTTCTTAGATTGTTCATTCAGTGCTGCAGGCCAGGCACGAGCAAGCTTCATGTGTTCTTCGCGATGTTCTTCTGCGATCCATTTCTTTGTCACCTGACGCACGGATTGCATAAAGTGAAACAGACAGCTTCTTTCCCTCCCTTTCATCTTTGCTCCGTTGTTGAATACTTGGCGCAAGGCTATCCATATCGCTCCAGCCTCATCCGACATGAAACCAGCAAAGTTGACATTCTCCAAACCCTGCTTCTTACAAACCTCTAGCATTGTGTTCAAGAACTTCAGCACTGCAACATTATCTTCGCGGCACATATCTGCGTAAGCTATAGTCACCATGGATCTGACACTGCAAGAGAGCGTTAGATAACGAAGATTAGAAAGTGTTATGAAGAGTTTTACAACTTACAATGGGTCATAAAGGTGTATTCCAATTGTCGCCCAGTCTGGTATGCGGTGCGTGTGGTCCAGAACAACCCATTGATCATGAAGGTCTCCTCCACTTTGACACCTTCTGATGTACTCAACTCCTGAACCCGGTCCCTCAACTGTCATTTTGAAGATCAGAGGCTGCTCCTCAGCACCATGCAGTTCCATCCCTGGAACATGTATGACGTGAATGAAAGGTATTGGCAGCTTTGTCTTCAGCTCCAGAAGACCCTCGTAACCCTCTCTAAAGTGTGTCTCCTTCTGTCTTGATTGTGTAATCCAGTCCCGAGTCCTAAAGAAAAGGTCACGTCAGTGTGTAGAGATCTAAAAAAAATACCTTCGATGGTTTGTTAGAGGTTCAAGTTTTGAGAGTAAACCAGTGTACGAGACTTCTCCTTCTTCCTTGAAAAGTTCTTCAAAGATGAGCTCACGCGCGGCTTGAAACTCAATCACTCGTTGATTGGTTCGCGGACTGCTCTTTACCACGTTGCTGACACTAGATCTGGCTCGCTGAACGTTTGAAGCTGACACTGAGGGGCTGACTGGATGCTGATGAACACCTCTGTGAATGAACAACCTTGTAAAAGAAATGTCGTCTGGCAGAATGTAGTACACATAAGCCGGACAAGTGTGCACCAGCAATGGCTCCTCTCCACAATGCTTACATTTTATGCCTATTACTTTGCCTGTCTCAGTTGTCTTTGCCTTCTCCACAGCACCCTTGAAGTGACATTCATTTGCTTTCTTCTCAAAAGCCAAGTAGGGGCAGTAGGATTGATGCATTGGAGATGTCCGACACATGAACTTCGACTGACTCGCGCCGGAACATGCCAGTGTGTTGTGCTCGGGTGTGTCCAATGGTAGCAGCCATCCTTGCGATTCATCCCCGAGTACTTCTCTGTGCTTTCTGTCTTAGGGGGAAGTTCGAAAATGACATTTCCATTGTATATCTGCGGTAGTTCAGAGACTCGTTTAACTTCAGACGAACCAATGAGATCCTTCCCTATCCTACATTTGTCTGCTCTTAGAAGACACACCAGCATGGATTCCTCACGCTCCTCTGTCCGCAACCTGAACAACGGGCCCTTTGCCGGGCACAATGTGTAAAAGACAAACTGGTTTGATGCATTGCCTTCTGGTAACAACTCCACATCTTCTCCAGAACTCGCAGAAACTGACATCAATTGAACCACATGTATACTGAACCAACAAGGAATGTTGAAAGCAATGTGAAGATCATGTTCAAACACAAAAGCATTTCCATCTTCATCGACTGGGAAATCTTTGTCAATGCCTTCATAGGTAACTCTGGCCATGACAACACAAGGAGAAAGCTCGGTGGTTTAGGAAAGCAAAGCAAAAGATTAAACACACTTTCTCTTACCAAAAAAAAATTACAATCGTTAACAATAAACGTGAATACACGTTTGTATATAATTAATTCTATGCTGCCCAGTTCACAGTGTTCTTAATGATGTCCTCTCTAGTATCACCGATTTAATTTAATTTCTACCTTTTATGATTTGAAATATCTTCACATTTACCAATTATTCACATATTTTAAAATAAACCCTAAATATTAATGTCACATTTATTCCGTAGGGTTCACTGTTTTCATTGCGGCTAGGGTTTTTTGGTAGATAGGGTTTACTGTTTCCATTGCGGCTAGGGTTCTTTCAATCTCAGATCTGTTTCCACTGCGGTAGATCCAGAGGGTTTCTTTAATCTCAGATCTCAGAGTTACGGTTTCCACTGCGGCGCCATCCATTTCGACTCGATTCGTGCAGCGCCCAAGTATAACAATGGAGATTTCTGTGCCGATTTAGATTCTCGGCACCATCCTGCTCAGCCGGCGGCCACAAGGTATGTGTAATTTCTGTATTTTATGATTTGCTGCTCAAAGTATTTCTTTTTCCAGAGATATAGGGTCTTCTTATTTGTGCCGACTGAGAGCAACGGCACCATCCTGGTTCAGTCGGCAAACACAAGGTATCGTCGATTTATTTATTTTTTTCCTTGCGGCTCAAGTATACGTGTCACAATGTTTTTTTTTCAGAGTTAATGGGTCTTTCCATTTGTGCCGACTGAGAGTGACGGCACCATCCTGGTTCAGTCGGCAAAAACAAGGTATTTTCGATTTTTTTTTTTTGCTTTCTGGCTCAAGTATTCGTATCACAAGGTTTTTATTTTCAGAGTTAATGGGTCTTCCCATTTGTGCCGACTGAGAGTGACGGCACCATCCTAGTTCAGTCGGCAGCCACAAGGTATGTTCGATATATTTATTTTTTGCTTTCTGGATCATGTATTCGTATCACATTGTTTTTTTTCAGAGTTAATGTGTCTTCTCATTTGTGCCGACTGAGAGTGACGGCACCATCCTTCTTCAGTCGGCAGCCACAAGGTATTTTGAATTTGTTTATATTTTGCTTGCGGCTCAAGTATCCGTATAACAATGTTTTTTTTCAGAGTTATAGTGTCTTCCCATTTGTGCCGACTGAGAGTGACGGCACCATCCTTCTTCAGTCGGCAGCCACAAGGTATTTTGAATTAGTTTTTTTTTCTTTGCGTCTCAAGTATTTCTTTTAAAACAGTTAATGGGTCTTCCCATTTGTGCCGTCTGAGAGGGACGGCACCATCCTATCTCAGTCGGCACCATTATCTCTTCTGTGCCGTCTGACAGAGTCGGCACAAACTATCTCAGTCGGCAGGTTTTTTCTTCTACATCTCTCTGCCGACTGAGAGGGTCGGCAGCATCTAGCTTGAGTCGGCAGCCACAAGGTTAGTCATCTTTGTTTGTTTTTTTATTTTGACTCCTCATCAATTGACTTGTGTGTTTACTTTCCAGAGTTCCCAAAATGGTGAGAGCTTCAAAACGTCTACTAGAGACTGCGCCTGATGAAGAGCCACGGGAAGAGAAGAGGATATCGAAGCAGAAGCGAGGCAAGAGAGGAGAACCATCTAATGTACCAAAGGAGGATCCTCCAGTGACTCAGTCTGGAGTAGTAGCAGTTGAGCAAGAACAGCCTCCACCAACAATCACAGATTTCCCGGAGAGCTCGTCGCAGTTGCCTCCTTCATCCGCTGAGGTTGCAGTCCTGAACGAGCAAGTGCAGATGACAGAGGCAGCTGAAGCTAGCGAGGACGACTTGGAGGAGGCAGTCAGCAAAAAGAGAGGCCGCGGGAAAGCTGATTCAAAAGGCAAGAAGGCGAAGAGCGATAAGGAGCCGAAGGAGTTATACAGCATACCGGCGAGCCTGCATTTGGAGAGCTCAGCAAACCTGCTCGACAAAATTACTATCAAGGGACTTGGTGATCCTCCTGATGTGCCCATCTGCAGAATACATTCCAACGAGGTGGTTCGACGAGTGAACCCAGGGGACTTGGACAGGCTGGTGTCATCGTTGAAGAAGGCTGGTTATCTACGCAACACGGCCTTGTTCATTCTGTCCATCGGAGATCGACTCACTGCTGAGGAGCTATCGGAGCTGTCGAAGGACACGATTCAGTACGAGCAGCACCGGTCTTTCGAGCAAGCTCTTACTCAGCCGGAGTACAAACAGTGGGCTTCAAGGCTCTCAAACAGGAAGTTTAGCTGCTGGGACGGGAACCATAGGCTACAGGCTTTGCAGAAGCTGTACCGAGAGGATGCAGAGGACAACCAGCGATGGGCTATTCGCGTTCGATCGAGTTTCATCTCCACGGAGAACCTCGACATTCTTCAACTGGTTTCGATGTTCCAATCGATTAACATGTGAGTATTTTCTTTTCTTTTTGTTAAGAGTTTAGACTTACAGTTTCGTTGAACAGATCTTCAGCAACATCTGTGGAAACAACGCTACCACATATTCTCCTCGCTGTAAAGGCGGTCTGCACTAGTACAGAAGGAACTCAGAAAATCCTCGAGTCACTCACGGAGGTTGATCGTCTTGAGGTGCGGAAGTGGAAGGAGAGTTCATCAGGAAAGACGGCTTGGCATCCTCTTCCGAACCTGATCTGCGCAAAGATACTTTTCAAGGTAACCTCCGATTTAATTTATAGGAAAGAAATTTTTAACTTGTTCTATGTGCAGAACGAGATCGACGATGATCTCGACAGAGCAGTCACCAGTGCTAAGGGCAATCCACAGGTTGAGGTGAACCTGAAGCAGCTAGTATACAAGAAGCATGACAAGCGTATGCACAAGTTCCTCTCCATCATAGACCCAGACTTGGGGGAGGAGTGGTTCCAGAAGGTGACAAACATCTCTCATAAGCAGTGTCGCTGGATGGGCATTGAGAAGCTGTATGCGATGTCAAGGGCGAAGATTCCAAACATGCTGCGACTCCGATACCTCAACAAGCTCACCCGTCTCGAATCCAAGGCAGAACAACAGACACTTGGGCTACCGGGCATGCAGGACAAAGAGTGGATCAAGTGGTTCACCTTGGACTTATATTGGAAGGCTGTGCGCGAGGAAGCCATTCAGATCCTTAAGGGGTTGCGAGAGGATGGTGAAGAAGTTGGAACGGATGTCGACTTCATGAGCTGGTTTGACGAGATGAGAATTCGGAGCAAGTGCCTGGTCTTTCAGCCCTTCCATGACTGCATACGGTTCACTTATTCGATGGAGCCGAATGAGTTTCTGGAGCGTGAGGAATCTGCGCGTCGGATGATATGGAGGTAAGCTTTCAATCCAGCATTGCTACTGTCTGACTTTGTGTTGCAGGTTCATACTGGCGAAGCAAATGACACCGTCCCATACGATGAAGCTGTGGACAGATCATACAAGCGAGCCTCACATGTGGTCGAAGAGCAGAGGAGCTCTAACACCGTTCGAACGGGAGCATGTTCCATTCTGGCTCGACTGTCCGTCGCAACAGCCACCAGCTTGGGAGAGCACACTATTCGACATGCACGCCAATGATCTACCAGCGATTCTTTGGGAGCCAGAAGAAGTAGAGGCTATCAAGAAGAGCAAGATGAAGAAGACGGTGCGGAAGACAACTACACCTGCAAAGGGATCGGGAGCGGGACCAAGCTCTTCTACAGCACCTCCGCCATTCGACTTTACAATCAATGAGGTACAGCCACTTGTAGCTAGTTTGGACATCAAGGACGACCTGATGACCTTCATCCCGACCCTGGCTGCATCCCGTGGATCCTACGACCTAGCTGTGTGCGACATGGAGGAGATGAGCAGGTCTTTCTTCGAGCCAGGTGCTTCCCAGACAGAGGTGTACACCAAGCTCCGAGAACAGGTTGACAGACTACATACGGTTGAGTCACAAACGTTGTTCCAGGAAGTGGTAGGTGAATACGGCTTCAACCTCATCATCCTCGACTTGCCCAATGAGCTTGTATATGGAGGTGCTAGCATCAACAAGGACATTGTGCAGCTAGATCCGTGAGTTTGAGGAGGCCTTGCAGTTCAGTGGAATGCACTTGGCAGCGAGTGGTTTCATGGTCGTCTTCGCGAGTTCTCCTTCTGTTTCGGCGGTGATTCAGGCGGCTGCAGTAATCAACTTGGAGGTTGCAGGGACTTACAGCGTCTACCGTGCACGAGGCTGGGGATACCGTGACAAAATTAAGGTAAGCTAGCTATTCAAGTTCAAGTTTAACTTGGTCTATGTGGCAGGATAACTTGTTAGTTCTCTTGGTGCTGCAAAGCTCTGAGAAGAAGTCGAAGAGGCCAAACCCTCTGGCGTTGACGAACACGATCCTCGTCGACACTGCCGACCGTTATCAGGAGGCTTGGTAAGGAAGTGCTTTGCTATGTTTATCCTAATGGAAGATTGTGCAGGATTATGATTCAACCGAAGAGTGTTCGACTCATGCAGCTTTTGATCGAGCGTCTCAGTAGACCTGGCGACCTAGTCTGGGATATTGGTTCCGGAACCGGGTCATCATTGTTAGCTGCCGTCGAGCTCGGAAGGAATATTATAGGAACCGAGAAGAGTTTCGAACTCTCTAGGTTGGCAACAAACAAGCTTGCAGAGAACATTAGACCAGAAGAGTTACCTACTCAAACACCTCCACGTCCAAGCGTAACTGGTGGTTCGAGAACTGCAGCTTTACTTAAGATGAAGAAGAAACTTTAGCTAATGTATATTGAGTAATAAATTAAGCTAATATAAAAAAAAATTAAAAAGAAATACAACAGTTTTAATAGAATTCTTTTTTGCCGACTGAGGCCAATACTGCCGACCAGAAAGAATATTCCAAAATATTCTAGAATATTCTTGAATATTCGAGCCCAGGCCTCCTGGGCCCCAAGCCTCCAAAATGCGACACTCAGCTGTCAATTCCTTGCGATGTTAATGTTTTCATGAATGTCATGTGCTCCATAGAGAGGAAGAAATTCGTCACTCCATGTGATATGGTTCCATTGTTAAGTTGCCCATCAAATTAATTTGCTAACTTGTTTGTATTTTATTGCTCATTATGAAGTCTTATTAATGGTGCATTGTTTCTGGAGTTAACTGAGTTGTACATAGAAATGTAGCTCAATAAATATTATAAATATTGTGTCAAATATTGGGATATTGGTGGACATTGTCATTAATTTAAACTAGTTATAAAATGTATTCAAACATATTAATATATTTAATTAATTTTAGTATGATCAATTTAATACTAATACAGTTCAGTTATCATGTTTTAAACATTCAATATATTTAACTTAATCTTAACTAATAAACCTCGTGTTAATGTGTCATACCACTTCCTGTTAAGACAATAAAGATTATAATAGTAGTATTTTGTGTTTAATTCACTGTTAAACATTTGTAATGTATAAAATGCGAATGTTAATTTTCTTTGGATTTAGAGAAGTTCTCACATTTATCAAATCCTAGTTCTCATTGCTTTTTATGATCTACAAATGACGTAGGCAGCATGGATTTTGAAGGAGTTCACATTGTTCATCTCACAAACACACTAAACAATAATGTTAAGGAACACTAGTTATTAGGAGGCAATATACCAAGAAAGTTAGCCTAGTAAGCAAATGAGTAACATTTCTTCACCACCATCCACTGTGCCGGCGGTGTGGTCCCCCTAGCAAGCGGGTTTGGATTCCACCAACGAAGTGCTCTTGGGCGCGGGAAGTTGTAGGAAGTCGTATCCGGTGCTCCTTAACAGATTTATTTTATGAAGTGCATGCAAGTGGAAGAGACAAGAGACCACTAAAGATGGTTGTGAGAGTGAAGCATTTAATAATCACATATTTCTTCTTCTTCTTTTTTTCAATCTGCATGTTTGTATTTTGTTTAATATTTCTCTATAGATGATAGTGCCTTAGAAAGATTTTTCCACACAATGAGCTCTAAGGAAAAAGTTAATGTCAAGTATGCTTGATGATTTATATAAAGCTTTATATATCTTGTAATATAGTTATTTTTGGCCAACATAATTTGTCATAATTTCCATATAAAGAGTTGTTACTTTTGATAATAAGTCTAGTCCTCTCTCTATATTGTGTCTTTAATATTATTTAGCATGTGACGTTATAATACAATTCTTAAATTATTTAAGAATTGTATTAACGACACTAAGACCTAAGTGTTTTTCTTATTAACATGGTTTAATATTCACTGTGGTTGAGAAATTGTGACTTCTCCTTTTAAGTAGTGTGAGGGAAAAAAAACAATAAAGGAAAAAAAGAATAAAAAAGAGAGATATAATTTTTAATAAGGCTTTTAAATAAGTCAAAAAAAAAAGAGAAAAAATAAACATAAAAATGGAAAAAAGAAAGAAGATATATGATTTTCCTCTTTTAACACTAATACAAGTAACTTATCTACTTTTTGATAATATTTTGACCTTCATAAATCTCAAAAGGGTTTTCAACTTAGTCTTAAAATAATCTTGCACCGAAGGTTCTTATAAATGTGTTTTTTTCCAAGTTATAATTTTTTTAATTGTTCAAATGTTATGAAAATTCAATAGTAAAAAATGTGTTGCAAATTCAATGTTAAAAATGTATTTTGTGTAAACGAAATATTTTTATATCATTGTACTCTTTATTAAAATCTATTTAACTCAAGTTAATTCTCTCATTACTAAGAATATAACATATTAACACATGAAATATTTATATGCATTCTTGTTATATCATAAGAATGATTAATAAACTGAATAATACTAAAGATTTATAAGAGTTTCTTAATAAGTGTTATGACTTGTCATGGTCTTTTTGAACTAAAAAAAAACATTGAAGTTTGAAAATAAAATCATATGTATTTGAAACATAGTCAAGATTATAATTACTATGTGGATGAATTTTAAGAAATTGTGAAATATCTTATGGAAATTAATATTAAAATGAGCAAGAGACATATTATTTTTTAATTTTTTAAAATTTTTTTCTTCAAAACTTAAAAACTCCATATTCACTTTGTTTCTTAATAACGATGCATTCTTATTAATTTATCATTTAAAAATTATGTGGGCAATATTTGCAAATATTATAATAACGATATAATGCTTTATATGTTCAACTTGGTTAAAAAAAGAAAAATTAATGGCCAAAGTGAGGTAATCGTGGATACCACTCCACCAAGTGTAAAAGTGGTTATGAATATCATGATGGTCAACTATGAATAAATTAAAAAAGTCAATAGTTAATCAATCATAGTCATAATAATAATGGTCAATGATTAGTCAATGGACATCTCAAGTTACTAATAAATGGTTTAAAATAAATAAAATTTATTATAATGATAGATGACTCAATCGTTTTGTTAAACATTGCATTATTATTTATCGCGATGATTCAAATTATGTCGATGCAAGATTTTTATATCAACTTTATAATAATTGTGATGGTTCATATGATATTGGAGGGACCTAATAATGGTAATGCTTCAATCACATGATAATGAGGTTTTTAACTATAGAGCCACTGCATTCTTGAACTTTAGTGTCATCAAACACAGACTAATCATTAAAATATAATAAAGAGTTAATTAAAATTTATTTAATTAAGAATCTTTACGAAGTGGTGTTTTTTTTAAAACATGATCATGATTTCACCTTTGCTATAAAGGGAAATTGCACTCTTTAGCATGCACAATTTAGTCACATGGGGAACTGGGAACATATGCAAGTTAGTTTCATGATTTTATTTTATTAATAATTTTTAGTTTGCATTGTTAATGATTAAATATGTAAGTTTTAATAGTCTTAAACAGTCTTGGAGCATTACTATTGATTAAGCATCGATCGCAGTTGATTGACTATTGGCTTCCTTGATTTATTCCACCGTGGTATCCACAATCACCTTCACACTTGATTTGGTCACTAATTTTTTCTTTTTTTAAAACATAAAGAGCAATAATATATATTATATCGTCATTGTGCAGCATTTAGAAATACTGGTTACATAATTTTTTTATTTAAGTTTAATTTAAAAATATTTAAATACATTTTATGCGTCAGACTTCACTTTTTTTAACCTGGCTGGTGGAAGTGAAACTCCTGCACATAATATAAGTAAACTACTAGTTAAACTACATACACTATAGATAAGTATGTATACATATAGTATGTATATGCTAGTATATAAAATACAGGCTCAATAGTATACAAATTGTACTATAAACACAAACTTACTTGATGGCCAGTCCGACATATTACCCACCTTCATGCAATAATGTAATGCAAGCTTTCAAAGGCACATACCTAAGGGAAAATTAATATTAGCCACTACTCTTTTAATGTTTATACGCATGCTTACAGATACATTCATACATGAGTTAGTCTTTATGTGAGAGAGATACACAAACATGTAAGTATATCTGCTTTCAGCACACAAAGATACACATACACACACACACAAACACACTATTGTCAAGGACTTGTGTTGTCCATGTAGAGAAGCTATATGCACACTTAAGCAAGTTTCAGGACTAAAGGTGTGTGTGTCAAAGATCGTCACAATGTATATATATGACCATGAATAGCATTTACTGGACCTATAGTCAAAGTTATCCACTACATAATCATGTCTCTCCCTCTCTCTCTCTCTCTCTCTCACACACACACACACACACACACACCTGGTTTGACCATTGTTACTTCTTACATTACAATCTGCACCATGGGAACTGTGGGACAGTAACATTTGAACAACTGGGGCATATCCTACTCGAGTGACAATATGGAGAGGCCTGAGGAGCGCTGAGACAACGAGAGTATGACCAACATAATGCAAAGGAGTAAACTTGTTCGTTTTGTGAGCTAAAACTAATACACCCGCTTGCAGAAGTAGCTCAATACACTTGGTGTGTCTTTGGGCACAAGCCTGCATTACTTGTGTATAAAATTCATTATATGTATACTCAAAAGATGTGAAAAGTATCAATATAATATTTATAAATGTATATATTTATACATCATATTGTGTGTGTTGTGTGTGTGTTATAGATACATATTTACAGTGTTATATATATATATATATATATATATATATATATATATATATATATCAATTTCTACCTGTAGAACTCGTGTGTTATATAGCCCATTGCCTACAAGGATCTCATCACATATTTCTTGTTCTCACAAGATCAACGGGCCCAACAAGAACCCCCACTACCTGCCGACCCACCTCCTAGACTTGTGGGTGAGATAAATCCAGCCCACAAATCTATGAGGCGAATAAGCATTGTTAAGATTAATCCAGTCACTATTTGTCTTTATCAAGCATAAAAGTTTATCCTTATATATAATTATATGTTATTACATTCACATATAAATTAAACATCTTTAATTCAAATTTTATTACATATTGCATAAACAGATATCAGAAATGACATAAATATTTATATGCATGTCAATATATTTAATATTGGAGATAAAGTATATCTTCTATAAAACAATGCTATTGAAACTATAGAAGTTTAAAATGGTAATGCATCATGTCATAATATTGCCCAAGGGTCTTGTGTGTACGTTGGGTGAACACTATTTACAAGCACATTAATGTTCTTGGAATGAAATTTGAAGAGGGTTCTCCTGTATTGTGAAATATAAAAGAAGTCAAGGCTGACACAAAGGATGTCAGAGTTTTACCTGGTGCCACAAAGGCGGCTTGTCAGGTGCCAACCCTGGAACCCCCTCTCTTGGAAACCCCACGGAACCTGGTAAAGTAACCCGTATTAGGAACCCAAGCCTTAGGAAGTCAAACCCCTAGCTGACTAAGTCCACAAACGAGACTCACCTTGTGAATCAAGATACACGGACTAGCCGAGCTTTAGGTGTCGTTCCTAGCTTGGCGTGGTTGAGGCGGCCGGAGCAAGGCCTTAACCACTAGTTTTGCGGAACGTGAACTCGGGCAATGTCTTTGAGCTTGCGGGCAAGTTTTCGGACCAAGGAATCCGACTAACTCCTTGGAAGTGACGTGCCCCTATCTCAAAGGCAAGATCCTGCCAACGATAAGGATAGTCTAACCCTAGGGTGGGTTGTACCCCTGTCGTGTAGAAGTTTGGGCAGCACAACGGAGGGTTGCACCTTGACGACACAAGCTTAGCTTGCACCGGTAGGAGGTTAACGAGCTCTCTCTTGAACCCAAGAAGCCTCACTACATATACTCTACCTTATTTATGTGACGGACCCCCCCCCCCTGTTTACCTAAATGAGTAAGTGGGCTGGCACGGAAATGCCAGCCCTTAGAGAAACTGGTTGTCCTAACCTAACCCTAAACCTAACCCCTAGGGGGGTATTAGGGCGTGGGTTAGGGCAACCCTAGGGTTAGGTCAACCCTAGGAGTGTCCCTAACCCTTATTTTGACAAGCTATACTTTATAACCTAGAACGTCAAATCGGGGGAGAGTTTCTAGAAGGTAAGTTCTAACTTCGCCTAGAGTTTCCTGCAAATACCTAATGACACCCGGTCGGACCATCACTAGATACCCAAGTGCACTAAACGGGCCTGTTTCCTACTACATCTACGGTTCGTTACACAACTTGGTAGGTAACAACAGTCAAACCCCAAAGTAAAGGGTCGAGTCATAGTAAAAACTATGACACACTCCCCGCCTTTGAGAATGTCAACGTCCTCGTTGACGTCTAACTCCAAGACTGGACTAGGTTAGGAAAATTAACTGAAAACAACACTAATCACTCTATGCGGAGTCAGCAAAAAGTTCACAAGTTTTTATTACCCCCCTTGCATTACGCGAAGCCAAATACTTCAGAACCGTCATTCACTGAGCGAGAACTCAGCTGCCGGAGGCACCACCTGCGACAAGAAGTCATTTGGAGACCTTTTGCACGTCTGCAAAGTCTGTCACCCAACACAGACAACAGGTTAGTTAATTTCTTTAAGTTAACTAGAATTTATATTGGAGGCCTCTAGTTAAGGTTGTCTGTCGGCCCCTAGGTTAAGAAGAAACTTTATTTCTTAATCAGTTTGAGACCTTGTCTCAAACTCATTCACCAACTCCATCGCGTTCTGCAAGATTCTCCAATGGTTCCCATGTCGACTCGCATGCCGGGTACCCTTTCCACTTAACAAGATATTCACGTTTACGTTTTCGCTGTCCATGAATGTTTCGCCCCTTTAATATTGCTTCAACTTCAAATTCTTTCTCCTCACCAACTAACTCTGGAGGCGGACGTAAATTATGATATCTATGTGGATGTTTCTCATCCTTGTGGAATGGCTCAAGCAAGTTGACATGAAACACATTGTGTATTGTTCCCAACTCTGGAGGAAGATCTAACCCATAAGCCACTTTCCCTACTCGCTTCACCACCTTGTATGGCCTATGTAGTGCGATAGAAACTTCTTCGAAAGAGTTGTTGGAACCTTTAGGTTTCTGGTACTCAACAATACCATGTTCCCAACCTGATACTCTACATCCCGCCGATGTTTATCGTACTGCTGACGATACCTTTCCTGTGCTGCAGCCATCGCTTGACGAGCAGCTTCCCATGTTCGATACAATTGTCCCGTGAACTCTGCTACAGATGGAACTCGATTGCTATCGTCTTTCGGTAATACCATACTCTGAGGAATACCACCCTTATTCCCAGTTAACACCTCCATCGGGCTACATCCGATTGCAGTGTGTGTCGAGTTATTGTAACATATCTCAGCCATATCCAAGTATTCAGCCCAATCAAGTTGATCACCTTGAACATAGCATCTAAGATAGTCCTCGACTTGTCGGTTCACCCTCTCCGTTTGACCATCAGTTTGTGGATGGTAGGCTGTACTGAACTTGAGCATCGTACCAAACTGCTTAAACAATGTCCCCCAAAACTTCCCCGTAAACCGAGGTCCCGATCTGAAATCATGGTTTCCGGTAGTCCGCGCACTCTTATGACTTCGTGGAAGAAACTTCGCTGCTTGAATTGCATTCACTGTATCTACAGTTGGAATGAAATGAGCAACCTTTGAAAACCGATCGACTACCACCATGAGCGCGTTAAAACCACAAGATTTTGGCAATCCCATGATAAAGTCCAAAGTAACACTTTGAAATGGCCGCTCTGGAATCGGTATACACTGCAACTTCCCAGCTCATTTTTGCGATCGGCTCTTACTTGTTGACATGTGGGCATGTCTTGACATATTTGGCAAATCATCTATCATACCCGGCCAATAGAATCCCTGCTTCAACAAAGCCAACGTCTTATGCCTTCCACCATGTCCTGCTAAAGAAACATCGTGATGCTCTCTTAACAGCCTCTCCTCCATGTCCCTTTTGGAACATAGAGTCTCTTTTCTTTATAATAAAGAACTCCATCTCGTACTGCAAAATGCCCTGTTTGAGTGCATCCATTTGACTTTCTATTCCTGCTGGAACATTACCATCTCTTCGTAACTGATGAACTTGTTTCCTCTTTGCCACCAGGCTCAAAGCCTCTTTAGCAAACTTGTCCTGAGGATACGCTGTCACAAATTCATCCACTAAAGTTGAAATGGGTGCTGACATAATTCGCAGATGACCCTTTCTACTGAGTGCATCAGCTACCACATTGTCCTTTCCCGCTTTATGTTTGATTTCAGGCTGAAATCGTGCCAACTTCTGTTGCCATCTAGCATACTTCGGCGATAGCTTCGGCTGCGTTTCAAAATACCTTAGAGTTACACTATCTGTCCAAACCACAGTACCATGACTTGGAAGATAATGACGCCAATACCCAAGAAGCAACAATAGCATACATCTCCTTTTCGTGAGTGGCCATCGAGTTTGCACGGCATCTAACTTCTTCGAGAAAAAGGACACTGGATGTCCTTTCTGTTGCAATACACCACCAATTGCAAAGTCGGAAGCGTCACATTCTACTTCAAAGGGATCTTCAAAGATGGCAACTGCAAAACTGGCTCAGAAGAGATAGCCTCTTTAAGTTTGACGAACGCACGTTGGCACTCCGGAGTCCAATGCCATGGAATGTTTTTCGTAAGATCTGTCAATGGGCCGCTATTTCCGAGTAACCCTTTATGAATCTTCGTAATACCCTGTCAGACCAAGAAATGATCTAACTTCATGCACATCTTTTAAAGTCATCCACTCGGTAATAGCTTGAATTTTCTTTGGGTCCATGGCAACCTCCCCACCTGAGATCAAGTGTCTCAAAAATCTATCTTGGTTTGACCAAATGCGCACTTGCTTTCTTTAAATACAACTGGTTCTCTCTCAACCTCTGAACAACCTTTTCTAAGTTTCCACATGTTCCTCAATTGTCGAACTGAAAATTAGAATGTCATTAATATACACCACTACGAACTTGTCTAGATAGTCTTTAAACACATCATCCATCATTATGCAAAAAGTTGCTAGAGCATTGCACAACCCGAATGGCAAGACTAGAAACTCAAAATGATCCCATAACGAGTTCGAAAAGCGGTCTTCTCAATGTCATTCTCTGCTACCCGAATCTGATGGTACCCCGATCTCAAGTCTATTCTTGAAAAATACTTTGCTTTCGATAGCCTATCAAAAAGTCGTCCACTCGTGGAAAGGATATTTATTTTGATATTATCGCGTTCAGCGCTCGATAGTCCACACACATTCGCATCGTACCATCCTTTTTCATTACGAACAAGATAGGTGCACCATACGGCGATCGACTAGGTCGAATGTGTCCTCGAATATCAATTCTGTTAGCTGTCTCTTCAACTCTACTAACTCTTGAGGATTCAACCGATATGGGGCTCTTGCAGGTGGAGATGAACCTGGCAAAATTTCTATCCTGTGGTCCACAACTCGACGTGAGAGGTAACTCGGGCGGCAAGTCTTCTGGCAACACATCCTTAAACATGTTCAAGACTTCCAAAATAGGCTTTAGCAAAATGACCAAGCTTGTTACAATTATAACATTTCACAGCCCCGCTTGCGGGACGCGGGGAGCAGACTTTGGAGCCGATCCTTTGGCTTGCTGAGGAGGTGGTAACGCCAATGTTTCCGAAATCCAGTGGGTCTTGATGTGTCCGAAACTTGGAACTGCCGGCAAAGGGACTTGCACTTCAAATTGATGGCAATTGATCTGGTCGCCTATCAAACCTTCTGAACCCAGACTTTGGAGGAAACTTCCTTGGTTTAGGTTTTGCTTCCTCCCCTTTGTACAAGTCTTCTAATGACATGCTATAAGCAACCTTTTGAGCTGCCTCTTGACCATTCCCAATAGCTTGTTGGTTTGTACCTTAAGATTTCTCTTCGCGTCTTCTCATTCAAGCTAGCCATGAAGCAACTTCGAGCTTCATCATCACTCATATTTGGCACCAATCGCCGTACACTTTCGAATCGATAAACGTGTCCATTGGACTTCCCCGAACTCCCTGTTGACAAAGTGCCAGGTCAGTACGCAATCGCAAACCAAGATCATCCGGCATATACTGCTTTTTGATCTCCTTTTTCATGTGCTTCCAGCTGTTTTGGTATCCACGTTCACCTTCAACAATTCGCCACCAAGTCTTAGCTTCTTCTTTAAGAAACTGCTTGGCACATGCAACTTTTTCTGTCTTTCTCACGGAAGCAGCCTCGAAAATAGCTTTCCATATCATACAACCAGTCATCCAAAACCTTGTAATCCTTTGAACCCATGAAATTCAAAGGCTTAACCGGTTGAATTTACTGGGACCTCCACCAACTACTTCCGTCGAAGAATCTGATTCAGAGGAACTTGAACTCTGAGTCATGCTTCTTCTTCTTTTTCCGTGTGTTGGTTGCGGAACATCCGGCACTACTGTATTCGTTGGAATCCGAACGGCAACATTATCGATTCGGCGTTCAAACCCCAGAACATCCCCTCGAAGTTCATTTAGGGCATCCATCATTATTTCTCGCCAACCAGGTCGTTGTCTAACCCTAGGGGGTCGAACCTGGATCAGCCTCATCCATCTCCTCATTTTGAGCCTCTAACGACAGCCCTCTCTGCCTCAGGCTTTGGTTGCTTCTCTTGCTCATCGTATTGAACCCTATGTCAACACTCGAGAATATGCTTGGAATATTCCCAATGTGAAACTGGAAACACCCTGCACAGGTTGTACACCCACACACATCAGCTTAAACTAGCATAAGACTTTTGGACATACCTAGAATCTCACGCCGACTCACTGAGCAATGTTCTTCGAAGTTTGACAACTCACAGGATCAAAGTCTCTGTGCAGAATACAGACATGTCAACTGAAACAATAGATATAATAAGAATTTAAAGTTATCTAAACATTGAAACACCCTACTTAAGGCAGTCCTACGACCGCAGAGAAACTTGCTCCGATACCAATTGTGTCAAGTTTTACCTAGTGCCACAAAGGCGGCTTGCCATGTGCCAACCCTGGAAACCCCTCTTGGAAACCCCACGAACCTGGTAAAGTAACCCGTATTAGGAACCAAGCCTTAGGAAGTCAAACCCCTAGTTGACTAAGTCCACAAACGAGACTCACCTTGTGAATCAAGATACACAGACTAGCCGAGCTTTAGTGTCGTTCCTAGCTGGCGTGGTTGAGGCGGCCGGAGCAAGGCCTCAACCACTAGTTTTGCGGAACGTTAACTCGGGCAATGTCTTTGAGCTTGCGGGCAAGTTTTCGGACCAAGGAATCCGACTAACTCCTTGGAATGACGTGCCCCTATCTCAAAGGCAAGATCCTGCCAACGATAAGGATAGTCTAACCCTAGGGTGGTTGTACCCCTGTCGTGTGGAAGTTTGGGCGGCACAACGAAGGTGCACCTTGACGACACAAGCTTAGCTTGCACCGGTAGGAGGTTAACGAGCTCTCTCTTGAACCCAGGAAGCCTCACTACATATACTCTACCTTATTTATGTGACGACCCCCCCCTTGTTTACCTAAATGAGTAAGTGGCTGGCACGGAAATGCCAGCCCTTAGAGAAACTGGTTGTCCTAACCTAACCCTAAACCTAACCCCTAGGGGGGTATTAGGGTGTGGGGTTAGGGCAACCCTAGGAGTGTCCCTAACCCTTATTTTGACAAGCTATACTTTATAACCTAGAACGTCAAACCGGGGGAGAGTTTCTAGAAGGTAAGTTCTAACTTCGCCTAGAGTTTCCTGCAAATACCTAATGACACCCGGCCGGACCATCACTAGATACCCAAGTGCACTAAACGGGCATGTTTTCTACTACATCTAGGGTTCGTCACACAACTCGGTAGGTAACAACAGTCAAACCCCAAAGTAAAGGGTCGAGTCATAGTAAAAACTATGACAAAGGATGTAAGGTCACAAACAAATATTAGCATGAGTTCACCAGATGATGGCTTGCCTATTATGAGGGATGAGGTGATTCTCTTTCTTCATGAAACTGAGGTTGGGAGGGGCGAGCATCATCTCAGTTGTCAATTCAATGGAAGTTGTATCAGAGGAGAAACTAGGGACTTACTTCGTGGGTGTAGTTGTGACAGAGGTTTCACCAAATGGCACATTGCATCTTAAATCCCTCATGAGGTGGCGAACATCTAAATTAAAACGACTCAACATATCCAAAGTTGGATTACAATAGTAACAAGCAACCCATATTTGAAGAGGTTCCTTGCATTGGTCTTATAGTAAGGAAAAGGAAATTCATGAGTTACAAATCGATCCTAGCAAGTTTTAACAAGAGGGTCAAGATGAATCCCACATCTTCGGCAAGTGTTGCTAGCATCTCCACAATTAATACTACAAGAAAAAGTGCTCTTAGATGGCGAACCGGAATGAAATTACCCAATGTATACATGCCTTTTGTAAGCTCACCCAAAAGCAAAGGCATGAGTTTGTATATGCTACACTAACTGGGTGTATTGATGGAATGGCCTTGGACATAGGTTATCAGAGTACATCTATGGTATTTAATAAGATGGCCATATGCTTCAAAGCTTTGTACTCCATATACGGGATCCTGAAGACCACGTTCTATTGTTGGAAGGATGAGTGGCTGGATGAAGCACACACCTTAGTGCATGGGAACACTCGCTTGGTCAAGACCCACTCTCACATTATGGCAGCCATAAAGATACTAAAAAATTTTGTGGAGGCAAATACAGATAGGATGCCTCACAATGCCGTACACAAATGCAGGAGTTAAGGAAAATCTCAAGGTTTTACCTTCAATTTACACTCAATTGAAGCTGTGTGAACATATGAACAAGTGCTTCAGTTTGATGAGGCTTCAAATAATCTGCACCGATACCTTCAACAATATATAGAATACTCAGTTTAAAGATGTGAAGATTGCAAAACACTCTAATTTTTTCAAGTGTGACACTTGTACATCACTAAAGGCTGTAGAGGCTTGTGCAAAAACCTTGGTGGAGATCACTGTCATTCAAAAGAAGATGGAGACCCACATGATTGCACAACAAACTTGTTAGTCTTAGTATTATGCACACCGCATGCTTTCTATGACACACCCATTAAAATACATGTGCTTGATCCACAATAAGATGGATCTTTCAAAGATCAGCATTAGTGGACAAAAATTATTAATATTATAAAAGTAAAAGGTATTAAGTTATATAATATACTATATTGAAGATTGTATGGGCCTAATATAAAAGTTATTAAAAAGCATTAGAGGTAGATTATATAAATATATATGTTGTTATTAAAATATTAATATTTAAATATACATTAATTAAAAAATTTGTAATAGTAATAATATATATATACAAAATCCTATATGGTCAATCTTCCATATCTTTTTATAAATTTATAAACAATTTGATTATTATTAAAGAGTTGATTATAATTATGAATAATAAATATACTATATTTTGTAATTGCTTTCAACTTCAGAAAATATGTATTCTTTTGCAATTTTGTTAATTGTGATTATATTAACGCTTCTTGGTATCTATCTATATCGAATGGATTTAATATTTATAAAACATGTTGGGTTTTTAATTGGGAGACCATACTTTCTCTAAGTACCTTTTGCTCTCCTTTTCATGTTACCTTTTTTACGGTTTGAACTATGCAACCTTTACTATACTGTTTTATGTGATGACTTCATGTATGTCGATAATTTGATCCATCCAAATATGTTGATTATATGACACATCTGGAGTAATGAGGACGATCGTTAATTTTTAAAAATCTTTGCAACAATCAAAGCATAGTTTAGGTTTTTGGTTCTTTTTTCTAACGAAGCGTGGAGTTTGCACTTCCACATCACTACTGACTTCTATGTCATTTGCACTCATTGATGTGGTTTTAATCTTCTCCCGCCACTTTGTTTTAGGCTAAAAAGGATGTTGTAATTCTGTACGTGTGACAACATGCCCTTCTAATTCTTGAACAACAGTTTTCCAATAGTCGACCATATGCTTATATAATTTTGAATAACTAATTGCCTTATCGAATTCTTTGCCATTAACTTTTAAACCCATGTCACATACTTTTTTATACTATCAATAATAAGTTCCTGTTCCTTGAGTTGGGCACTAGGTTCTAGTTGTCTTTCTGGGAGAAGTGACTTTCCATCCTCTCCACTTTTGAAGAGTATTAAGCCCTCTCTGGGTAACCACTCCTGTTCTGATGGCCGCAACTTGTATTGCATAATAGGTATACCATCTCTTGTGGAGAAGAAGAATTGTAGTGGCACAAGGTGACCAGTTAAATAATCGCTTCCCTCTTTGATATACTCTTTGAGAAACTTTTTGAAGTTTGGCACCTCGGTCACAAGTAGAGCATAACTTTTTTTGAAGATGCAATTTTTGAAAAGATCTATCATATGTGGTAAGGTAAGTGCACTTGGACCTTGTTGAATAATGCATTAATATTCTTATGAGTGTGACCAACTATAAAGAAACTGAGCGTGATTATCTCAAACACACCTTTGGTAACAAGCATTGACAAGCATGCTAGTACGTATTTAGAAAATAAAAGTAAGTATGAGCTTGAGAAACTCTTAACTGAAATGATTTACCTATTTTTGTTCTCACCTACACAATTGTTCATTTATAAAAGCAAATGACGAGGAAGCTTGTTTGATATTAACAACACTTGTACCTCGTCTAAGCTAGATCCCTCCACTAAACCGAAACTCTCAACAGGGCCATCTATTTTATGTGCAGGATACTAACAATGCCTCTTATATTCCCAAATAACCTTAAGTGCAGACGTGTTCATTAAAGCATTGTGTAAAAGTTGAAGGTGTTGTTTCTTCACCATGAAATTACCCATAAAACTTGTTTATGAGTGGGCTTTAAGGTTTCTGAAACACATGGCCAACGACTCAATAGTGAAATTGGAGTCGTTAGACCAATGTGGAAGTGAAAACTATCCATATGATTCACAACAGTGTCTATGTGTTAATACACTTATTAATGAAACCAGAAGTTTCATAACATTTTCAAGGCACTTTCATGTTGCAACTAGCTTTAGAATGCTGGTATCTCACCAAACAATTAAATTAAGTTAAATAGCTTAATTTAATGAGACCACTATTAATTAAATTAAAAGTTAATGAGTATAATGTTAATGAAAAAAGTTAATGGATTTCTATTCTCACCAATATTTTCATTAAACTAATTTTTATTAATGAGTTCTGTTAAATTAATAATTTCTTTACAAAAGTTAATGGTTTGTACAACTGATATTTAAAAACAATTAAATTAAAATTAATTTAATTTAATTAGGTGTGAATGTGATTTTGTTAAAGTTCTCTCATTAAATTTATTACAAATTAATTGATCGTTAACTCGGACATATGAAAATAGGTTTTCTGTTAAATTATTTTAAATTATAATAATTAAGTCAATTAAATAAAATAATTTAATTGTTGGTGGGAATCGGCCCTAAATTTTCCTGACCTTTTTTGTTTTCCCTCTACAGATTCAACAGATGAAGGCACACTCCCCACCAGTGTAAACTATGGAACTGCACAGTTGCTGTCGTTTAAAGCTATTAGCAGAGTTGATGGAGCCATATACAAATCTGAGTCTGGTATTTAAATTTAAATATATAATGTTTGTTTACTAAAGATGCAGAACGTGCTGCTGCTATGCTATATTTTTGTGTGTGTGCAGAATACATGTATGCATTGCACATAGTGTATTTAGTGATCACGATGTCATATATAGCATATAGCCATGCACAAGGTGCTGTTGCTCAATATGCTCCTCAAGTGTCACGTACTGATGCACAAGGTGCCATATACACCATATACCGATGCACAAGTGCATATACTCCTCAAGTGACATATACAGCATATACTGCATATGATCCTCAAGTGCATATACAGCATATGCCAATCCTGATGTGCCATATGCAGCATAATATACCAATGCTCTTGCTCAATATTCTCCCCAACTAATATATATGCTCCTTCATATGCTCATCCCCACTATGTCAAGTATGCTAATCATCGGTATGTTACCTTGTATATCCTTCAACCCCCACCATTTCCACCTCCTTCACACCACCATATTCCATCATTACTTCTCCAGCACCATGTTTAGTTGCAACTGATGGTGCTCAGTCCAAATTTATGGTAAGTAGAATAATATCACACACACACAAAATTATTGGCGTGTGTATATATGTATACATATATTCAGTTCAATTCTGAAGCTTGGGAGGCACCTAGACAGACTAGTGGTCCATGGTAAGTAAAATAATCCCACACACACACACAAACATTGTGAATATTATTTAACGTGTGTATATATGTATATATTCAGCTCAATTCTGGAGCTTCCGAGAGACTGGTGGTGTTCATCTGGTAAGTAGAATAATCGGATATACTCATACACACGTGTAACTATGTAGTTAGACACACATATAATGTATCAATTATGGACATGATATATATATCTGATTTTTTTTTTAATTGTGTGTGTTGTGTGTGTGTTGTGATTCTGTCAGTTCAAGTTTGGAGCTTCTACTGGAGCAACCCATCTCAAACCTGCGGTCATTACATATACAAAATTAATTATACTACATAGTTCCGTACCTTAACATGTAACTCATGTTTATAGATACACACATTGGAAGTTGTTCAGCTCAAATCTGGAGGAAACTGGAGGGACTGTCGGTGCTAAGCTCAAGTTTCTTGTAAGTACAAGAATCATGTGTGTGTATGTGTGTTTAAATGTGTTTATAAATATTTTATAATATTAAATATTTTAGTGTACATGTTTAGACGGGTAAATAACATAAGCCTAATTCTGTAGGCCTCTGGAGGTGAAGGATGCTCTTAAGAAATATGCTGAGGAGTAAGCCTGCCTATATGACTGTATACACATGGGTAAGGCTGGTTACTGCTGTTTAAAACGACTGTAGAGATTGGAGATTGGTGGATGTTACTACTCTGGAGGTCTGGGAGAACAATAAAGAAGCTGTGGTGAAGGCTGCACAGGTGGCCATGGCAAGCCTCAAGGCACTCCAAAGTATGTATGCATGGTATGTTTGTGTATGTATGTCTGTATGTGTATATAAGCATGACTATGTGTGCTCTAACAGAATTAACAGTATACAAAGTTCAGTAATATATAGAATGTAGGCGTGTAGACTATATTTCAGTATATTATGGATCTGTATACACACTCATGGGCCTCATATAGGATCTATTATGTTGTAAGATGTGTATGTTATCAGAGTTTAGATTCACAAACAACACTCTCTCTCTCTTCTCTCTCTCTCTCTATATATATATATATATATATATATGTAATTTCTTATACGCTTAAATACAATGTGCATATACATATGTGTATATACTTGCTGTGTGTAGATGTTCCTCAGATAGATCCATGTCTGACAAAACCTGATCAATGAGAACGACAACATGGACACCACCACATTGAACCAGGTCAATGACTTTGCCCACGACCTGTACATCAATAAATGGGACAAAGCCAAGAAAAGATCCATGCCCGAGACTGGATTAAGAGGTAAGTACCTCCGTGTGTGTGAATTTATGTGTGTGTTCCGTGCATGCACATCTAAAAATTGTGGTGAATATACGCACCCAAAGTTGTTGATATGTTTATACTAGTGTTTCGGTATATATTCCTCTTTATGCTTATGTATACTCACCATTTATATATATATACCTTGCATTAAATATATATGGGCTCCTGCATTTTTCTTAAACTCAATCCAATGGTTATTTTAAAATTTATTAGGTTAATGTGGATTAAGAGTTAATTAAGAATAACAATTGAGTTAAGAGTTGTATTTTTAAGTCATCCATGTGGGCTTGAGAGACATTGGAGTGTGGAATGCATTATACGATATCATGTGTAATTCACGACATATATAAATTTCATAATATTTGTATTGAAGTTTTACATGATCTTAAATAAAAACATCATATCATTATGTATGTCTTTACACACATGTATTACGTGTATATGTTAGGTTTTATATGTTCTAATCAATATCTGGTGTATATGTGTTTTGGGTTTGTGCCTGTGTCATGTATCAGACACATGATAAACATGATGTTCCAAAGTTTTACTATGAATAATAATACTATTAAATAATTAATTATTATTATTAAATAGTTAAGTCTAATTTTTATTAAATCAATTAAAATAACATTAATTAAATATAACACAATACTCATATATATACATAGATTTAAACTTTGCTAGCAGAACCATGGAAAGTAGAAGATCTTACATAATGAATATATAAAAGCATGTGTAGTACAAACGTACCATGAGGAGTGTGTGTATTATCTGGGCTATATATTAAAAAGACACAATATAGGGAATAAATTTAAATTTTCCCTAGATAAAATGACATTCTTATGAAAGAGGGACACTTACCATGGCAACCACTCTCACAATACTGGATACTTGTTGTTTACACTGTTTTAATCCTTAGATAAGGGGAACTTGGATCTGTTTATGAATATTGTTTTAAAACTAAATCTTCTTTTGATTATTTTATATTATTTTAAATATTAAATGAAATACAAAACTATTAAAGGTAAACAAAAGAAATAACTTAGATTACCATCCACGTGGTTACTGTCACATGTATTATGGGATGGACGTAAACTCCTGTAGGATAACATTTACTTCAACACGCGAAAGTATTATATTATTAAATAAAATATAATATAATATTAATTTCGATGGCCACTTGGCAGCAATCGGTTAGACATGTATCTGCATTTATAATTTGGAAATTTTAGGGTCTGAGTTGAGTCGGTCGCCCCAGAATTGTGTTTCCCCTGTTTTTGTTGAGATTTCTGGTATGTATAGTATGTCATGTGTTATGTTCTGTGTTTGTGTGTTTCGTGTTGCTATTGAGTATGTTCTTTGTGTGTGTGTGTGTGTGTTGAGTTGTATAACTTTCCCTTCTCCTCTTTCCAGTGACTTCATTTGTTGATCCAGAGATGGAGAAGGTATTTATTTTGTACCTTTATTTATTTAATCATTGTTTGTTAACAAGTAAATAAATAATTATATCAATGTTAATTGAGGTGAGTATTATGCAGGATTATATGACGGATCTCTATAGACTAGCTATGAAGAGTCATTGGGTACAACCAATGTACCATTCTGAAAGAAAAGGACAAATGTTCTATGCAACTGTGAAGGTCAATGGAGAGACTTACGAATCGGGCTCTGGTAAAAACCTATCGAGTACACAGACTGTAATGAATATATATATATGTATGTATGTATGTATACACACACACAAATATGTAAGTATATGTGTGTGTAAAATTTACTAACGTTACTTTATAAATATTAGGATTTAGAAACTTCAAGCGTGCGAAACATGCTGCTGCAAAAAGAGCTTTAGAGGCAATTCCATCTCCTCCTGGTATACTAATAGAGTATGGAAACACACACACACACATGCACATGCACACACACATATAGTATATAGAAATATACATATGTATATAAATGTGTGTGTGTGTGTACAAAACAAGCTGATTATATCATAGAATAGCTGTGTTATAGGATTTAACAAACTTAAACTTGCAGAAGATGATCCTATCGAGGCAGCTTTAAATAAAATTGAAGCAGATTTATCTGCTGGTGAAGGTGGATGCAAGGTATTCAGTTTGTAGCTTTTTGAATAGTTATTAAGATAATGCTAAAATATGCAGGTGTCTTATATGGACCTTCTCTACCAATTTTGCGTGAAGAGTCACTGGCCACAACCAACATACGATCATGTTAGCGAAGGATCGAATAAACATCCTCAGTTCAAGGCAACTGTTAAGGTTGACGGGACCAAATATGAATCCGGTTCTGGTAAACTGCTCTCTCTCTCTCTTTCTTTCTCTCTCCTCTTTCTCTCTCTCTCTTCTCTCTGTATGTGTGTGTGTGTGTGTGTGTCTGTGTGGGTGTGTTCATAACTATCAGATGATGACCGTGTAGAGGATTGTATCAGGATTTACGAGAATAAAACTTGCTGAACATGCTGCTGCCAGAATAGCTCTTGAGGAAATTGTAGCAACTCGTGCTGCTCAGCCCAAACGTGGGGCTTTAGTTGCAAATGCTGGTGCTCAGCCCAAATTTATGGTAAGTAGAACACACACAGACACACACATTGTGGATACATCATTTAACGTGTGCCTACATATATATTCAGTTCAATTTTGGAGCATCAGAGGCAGCTGGGGAGACTAGTGAAGCTCGTTCCAAATACATGGTATGTTAGAACAATAATTGGATACACACACACACACACAAACAAACAAATATGTAGTTAATATAGTTAACATATCAATATAACTAACCAGATATATTTATATATTATCACATGTAAATATATGTACATAATCGATACATTGTGTGTGTGTGTGTGTGTGTGTGTGTGTTTGTGATTCAAGTTTGGAGCTGAGCTCAAACCTGCTGTCAGTGAATTAATCATATATATATATATATATATATCAATCATCGTGCATATACATACACAAGCTTACTATTTAACTCATGTTTATATTGCTGTTCAGCTCAAATCTGAAGCTTTAAAGGCAACTGGAGGGACTGCCGATGCTAAGCTCAAGTTTGTTGTAAGTACAGCAATCATATGTGTGAGTAGGTGTGCGCTATACATAAACAAACTTATTTAATATAAATATTTTATGATATTGCTATATTTTAATGTACATGTTTAGACGGGTAAATAACATAAGCCTATTTCTTTGTAGGCTGAAAAAAATACTCTGGACGTGAAGGAAGCTCTTAAGATATATGCTGAGAAGTATGGTTTTCCAAAGCCTGTGTATATGACTGCATTGGTGGGTAAGGACTCGCTACCGCTGTTTAAAACGACTCTGGAGATTGGTGGATATTTCTACTCTGGAGGTCCTGGGAGGAACAAGAAAGAAGCTGAGGTGAAGGCTGCACAGGTGGCGATGGCCAGCCTGAAAGCACTCCAAAGTATGTATGCATGTGTATGCGTGTGTGTGTGTGTGTGTGTGTGTGTGTCTGTATGTGTATATGAGCATAAATATGTTGTAACAGAATGAGCAGTATATGTTTAGTATATATAAAATGTAGGGGTGTAGGCAGTATATTATACACACTCATATGCCTCGTATAGGATCTATTCAGTTGTAAGATGTGATCCACACACAGACAACACAAACAACACACACACACGTAACACTAAGTTACATAAGTATCATATATTACATATGTGTGTATTCATGTTCACAGGATGTATGTACACACACACACACTTGCATGCCAATATACATAAGAATGGAATGCATACACATACACTTATATTTGTACCTACATGTTTGGATACATGTACCTTTATATGTATGTTTGTTGAAACATGCATATACCCATATAATTGCTGTGCTTTTGTGTGTGTAGATGTTCCTCCGATAGATCCATGCCTGGCCAAACCTGATGAGAACGACAACAAGGACACCACCAAGTGGAACCATGTTTGTGACCTCGTCCAAGATCTTTACATCAACAATCGGGACAAAGCCAAGAAAAGACCCAGGCCAAAGAACTGCGAGTAAGAAGGCAATTTTACGTGTGTACGTAAGTATGTATAGACATACACTCATATTTGGCATAATGAATGAAGTGACGCTCACAGCTGCCCAAATTATGTTATATCGACATATTTATGTATATATATACTCATTTATATATCTTGCATTAAACATTTATACGCCATATATATAGAGACGGGGCTTCTGTGTTTTCGTATAGTTCCTATACACACATGTAGGCTCGTGGGTGTATGTTTTCATATGCGTGTATGGTGTGTGTGTGTGTGTGTTGTGTGAGAGAGAGAGAGAGAGAGAATGAACACACTTTGCTAACATTATCACCTACGCCAGCTTTGATCCTTGATCTTCAGTGAAGTAAAGACTGTAAATAAATAGTTTTTCTTGAATGAAATGAAGATTAGCATTAATTAATTATAACACAATACTTAACTTGGAGATGAAGACGACAAAGGACGATGGGAAGAGTGTACGTGTGTATGAGTGTGTATGTGTACAGTATCTTACAAAATGAATACGTATAAAAACATGTGTCGTACGCACATTACTATGGGAAAGAGCGTGTGTGTAAACATGTGTGTAATCCTCCAATCTCAAAAGGTAATTAGGTCCATAATAGTCCTTAGTTTTAGGGTTTAAGTTTAGGGTTCTTAGAGGTAAGTGTGTTCGCAGGAATTTTAGGTGCTATTTTCCACTAATTACTGAATTCTTGTTTAATTCGTATGGATTCTTACATAAATTTTTATATACATCCACTTTATTGGGTTATTATAGTTTTTCAGAATCAATGTATTCTTGGTATTTATAAATGTACATGAATTTGGTGTGTATATGTGTGTGTGTATATGCGTGTGTTAAAATTCTTGTTTTTTCTGTATTGGGTTATTGTATATATGATATCTATTACTTGGTATTAACTGTACGTACATTTGTGTATATATGTATACATGTGTATTTATCTCATATATATATGTATGTATGTGTTGCACATGTCTATATGACGTGTACTTTTGTTTGAATGAGTTCTCAAACGATGTTTATCCCTTGTTTCTATTGCATACATACATTGATTATACGTCATATATATATATATATATATATATATATATATATATATATATATATATATGCTCTTAATCTGATCATTCTCTTACAGTGACTTCTAAAGAGCTATGACGATGGACCAGGTAGTATGCTTATTTAAAATAATAGTTAAGTTAAAATCTGATATATGCAGATGTATAAGAGTAACTTAATATGCAGATGTATAAGAGTCAGCTGCATGAACTGGTGCAAAAGAAATCCTGGTCAGCACCTCAGTAGAATGTGTGAAGGAAGGACCATCCCACCATCCTCGATTTAAGGCCACTGTTGAAGTTAACGGAGTGAAATACGAATCTGATCCTGGTATACTTATAGGCTATTTTTACACACACACACACACACACCACACACACACACACACATATATATATATATATATAGCCATTTCCATGTCCTATACCATTTCCCATGATTACTAGGATTCAGCACACTGAAAACTGCGGAGCATGCTGCAGCCAAAAGAGCTTTAGATGCAATTGGGGTGACTACTGGTGCTCAGCAATCTGTGGTAACTATATATAACAATATATGTATTATTGAACATTATACCACTACATACATATGTACATAACACATTTGCTTTGTTTTTGCAGCAAAACAGTGGGCTGCTTAAGAATGTGCTCCAGGAATATGCTCAGAAGTATGGGTGTACAAGTCTGTGAGGTCAGGTTCGGAACACTCACCTTCGTACACTACGACTGTGGAGATTGGTGGATATTTCTATTCTGGAGGGGCTGCAAGAACAAGAAAGAAGCCGAGATTAAGGCTGCTCGCACGGCTATGATAGCTATTGAAACACTCCAAAGTAAGTATTCGGATGTATACATATTCATGCATATATACATAGTCCAAAAGTGCTGTGTATGTAACATATTTCTGTGATACATAAACACATATATATACATATGTATATCTATGTAAACATATACTGTCTATGTATGTATATATGAAACTATATGCAGACACGTCCTCTCTCTCTCTCTCTCTCTCTCACACACACACACACACACACACTATTTTAAGTGTGAGGATCTGATTTTATATGCAAACGATCATACATGTGTATGACGTGTACATATAGATGCGTATACACACTCAGATGTAATTGTAGCACTCATACATCCATGTTATTTCAATACATATATAGGCATGTGTGTCGCTAATTGTTGTGTTTAGTTACGCCCCCGGTGGATCCGTCGCTGATTAAGCCTGGCACGCAGAACAACATGACAAGCAACGGCACAAACAATAATGTGAGCAATCTCATTAACAACTTGAACAATAACAAGTCCAAGAAGAGGCTCAGGCCTAAAGATGGTGGCCAAGAAGGTAATAATTTATATATGCATATATGTATATATAATATACACGCATGTCTGTAGTTGTGTTTGTATCTGCTTTATAATGTCTATATGCAATATGAATATATATATATAATATATATATATATATATATATATATATATATATAGATATATATACACACACATGTGTGTGTGTGTGTGTAGTAAGTATCCACGTATTATTAAGGTGTAGATAGATAATTACTATTATCTGTAATTCTTGTGTTTCCATTGTGTGTGTGTGTGTGTGTGTGTGTGTTTGTGGAAATTTGTGTTTATTTACGCAGTTTTTGTTACAGAGACCATCAGTGAATGAATGTTCCTTGTATATGAAGAGAAGTATTAAGAAAGCCTTCCCTTGAAAATTTCTTTCTTTTCTATGTATACTACTATTGGGTATGGTGCCAACCAGCACAAACTCATGTTAAATATTTTATAATGCATATGGAGTTGTGTGTGTGTGTTTAACTCATTTAAGCGCTTTCTTTACTTGCACATATACTTGATCTCTATACTTAATATTTCTTCATATTTATATATACATATGAGCATTTAGGCGCTTTAAGGTTACATATTCACTGTTATCTTTTATTCCAACGTATCTGTTCAAGGTACAGCGCATATGCACATACATATATATGCAGTTATATATGCATATGCATATGTATTTCTTTATTTATGGATAGGTACTGCCAAACGCGAGAAGAACAATAATGGAACTGCCAATGCAAATGCAGCCGCCAATACCGATTCACTTCCTGTCAATGCTGTTGCCAATGTAACTGCTCCACCTGTCAACGTGAAGAATGCAGCGGCCAGTCCGAACGTGCCACCTGTTAATGTGAAAAAAGAGGTACTGTCTTCCCTGGCGTAGCTCCTATATATCCTCCTCCACCAGGTGCAGATCTACGGTATCCGGTGTAGACATACGGTGTCCACCACCTGCACATGTACAGTATCCGCCCATGTATCCTTCTGGAGTACCACCGTATACGTATCCATAGTATGCATGTCCACCTCCACCGTATATACATGCACCACCACCATCCTCATCCTGTAGTTCCTCGTCCACATCCACCCGTTGTTCAGTAGCCTGGTTACTTCATAAACCTCTATAATCATCATTTAGAGTGTTTTTATTTGAAAGTGAATTACTGCTTTTTATTTTCAGTATTTACTTTATGTACTCTTAACGTCTTAACGTATCTTATTCATCTTCTTTCTCTCTCTCTATATGTGTGTGTGTGTCAAAACATGCACACATGGCATCTTTTTTAGATTTGTGTCATTTTTAGAACTGCCCCAGTTCACTGAAACGTGGGCCTTGTATTTCTTTAAACTTTAATTCTCAAGTTTATTCTCTTTGGCTTTTACTTGTATAATATCATATAATTGAAAATATTATCATCATTAAGAATATATAAACTTTAGATCCTTATTATTCTGCAAATTTTGTAACTTACTAGGAAAGAAGAAGAGAAGTACTAAAGACAAGAACAAGAAGAAGACTCCACTACCTGCCCTGGGAATGTAATAAATTCCTTTCTATATATTTATGTTTAAGCGCCTTCTTACAACGTGTGTTCAACTTTAAAATTTACACAAAATTAGAATATTTTATGTTTAAAGTTTTAGCAATCTAATCTTAATGTGTACAATACAATATATATGAAATTAGGTTTAAATCTTATGTGTTATAAATTATATTCAATAAAAAAATAAATAAAATGAGAATAATATAATTTAAATAGATATATATATTTATAAACATATAATATATATAATTTAAACTACATATGAAACATGGAGTTTTCAAGGAGCTTGTTAATTTATTATATTTCTTTACGGCAAAAAGTATATTAAATTTAGAGTTATTAATTTATACAATATTATATTGGTTGAAGTGAACTAGATGATATTATAATCCAATGTCATAGGATTGTCAATTGTAAAGTTGCATACGGATACAAAATATGTCCAACAAACCTTCCACTATGTCCTTGACCTTGTATAGTAACAGTACGAGTAGAATATATATATAACATTACACACGTGCATCGCCTCTGGTTTTATAGTCTTCTTTCACGACCAATACTAATGTGATACTCTAGTCGTGTCAAACTTGTATATGCATATAAAATACTTGTCTTATATAGTCTTTTCCAATATTGATGTGAATGCTGCCTTGACACGACTTACGAGTGTTATGCTCCACTATTTAAAAATATGTGTTTTAAATATCTTATGTAAAATTATATTCAATACATAAAATAATAAAATGAGAATATATTAAAATAATTTGATTTTAAATAGATATATATATATTTATGTATAAACATAAATATATATAATTTAAATTACATGTGAAACATGGAGTTTTCAAGGAGCTTGTTAATTTATTAAAACCGACTTAGAATTTAAGTGTTTTACACCACTACTTTCAGTATAGACTATATATGAGAGTACCAGTCAAGTGAACTAGATGATGTTATAATCCAATGTCATAGTTTGATTTTACCAGTGCCTTGACCTTATATAACGTGCATAGCCTCTTGTTTCAACTGATGTGATACTCTAGTCGTGTCAAACTTCTATATGTTTATGTATTAGTTACTCAAATAAAAAGAAATTGAAGTGTTAAAATGTGTATACATGCACGTATATATGTATGTGTGCATTTTTTTTGTATGGTGTATACACACGGTCTTGTTTCACTCTCTTGGAAAACGAAAATAATTTTCATTTATAGAACAAGTTTTATTAGATTTTAAATTTGTAGTGATAAATGAATAATCAAAAAATAGGTTTATAGGACAAGAAACATTCTTGTCTTGATGTGATGGGTAGATGCCACGTTGACATGACTTGCAAGTGCTAAAGAACCATTGACTAATTCAATCCATACATATTGCAAGAAATAATCGTTCATATGCATCTGCATGTTGGTTATATAGCGTCAAATTTATTCCTTGGCGGGTAATTTTTAGCAAGATGTCATCAGCAAAAACTCAAGCTGTTCTCTATGCAATTATAATGATTTTATTTCCAAAGCTTGCATTTGCTGTACGACTTTACAGAGATCGACTTGGCAAAGGTTCTAGTGCATCAGATTTGAATTGGGTTGACAGCAACGGACAATTTCTAGTGTCTTCAGAAGAGAGCTACATATTATCGTTCATTCTTCGCAACGATAGCTACTACTTGTGTGTCATCTTTAATACGCCACCCAGTAATCCGATTATATGGACTGCAAACCGGAATTCCCCAGTTCCAGACATATTTACCAAGCTTTCGTTCGAGAAAGATGGAAATGTGCTTCTCGTCGGGAAGGAGGGGTTACTTGTGTGGGAAACAGGCACAAACGGAACAGACGCACAGGCACTGCAACTACAGAACAATGGTAACTTGGTTGTGTTAGATAGTAACAATGTGACTCTGTGGGAAAGTTTTGACCATCCAACCGATACTTTAGTGTCCGGACAAAAGCTTAGACGAGGAATGAAGTTGGTGAATTCGAAGTCTGAGTCTGATCTTTCAGAAGGCTCATATTCACTTGAAATCCGTGATTCTCTTGAGCTGTCTGGTACCATACTGGAGCATGGCAACAGATACCAGGGTGGTTATTTATGATTCAAAAGCTTCTTCGTATGCTAGTTATCGCCCTGGGAATTTAACCTTGGTTGGAAGCGACTCACGTGTGGTTTCCTTACTGTGGTTCCAGAATCAACTGGATATGAACAGTTCAATAGGGATGTTGGTGCTCAAACCAACAGGAAATCTTCTGTCTAAGGCTTTTGCTGCAGCTGGAGGAGTTATTGACGAGGAAATCATTACAGATGAATGCGAGCTTCCGAATACTTGTGGTCCATATGGAGTCTGCACATCAAGTAACCTGCAATGTTATTGCCGGTATCCACTCTCTTTGATGGATCCGAGCGATGTGAAGCAGGGATGCATCGGGGGAGTGTTGGACCTTTGCAACTCTCAACAAGATGTGGAGCTGCAGGATCTTGGGGCAAACCTGTCGTACTTTGCTAACCAATTTGAAAGTCCTACTTCGACGACATCGTTGCAGGAGTGTAAGGATTCATGCATGAAGAACTGCTCTTGTAACATGGGCTTTTTTCAAGCACAAGCAGGACTCTGTTACTTCTCACATACTTCAAGGTCAGGGAGCTTTCAAAAGAAGGTAAATTCTGGATTTCATACATTCATAAAAGTTCCAAGAGAGCGAGCTACAAAGAAACACTACTTGGTATATGTGGTCGTAGGATGTAGTATTGCTTTCGTCCTTTCCGTTATCTGTATACTAGCATGGTGTTACAAGCAAAGAAGACATGTAGACGAGAAGGACTTACCCCAAGAAGAAGACATTTCTATCAAGGTGATACCTGGTTCTCCCACAAGGTTCCATACAAAACTTTACAAGCAGCTACTGGTGGGTTCAGCGAGAAGTTAGGAGCCGGTGCATTTGGTTCCGTGTACAAGGGTGTATTACAAGATGGTACAAGAGTGGCAGTGAAGCGACTGGAGAGTATTCAAGAGGGCAAGAAACAGTTTCAAACCGAAGTCATGACGATTGGTAGCATTCACCACAAGAACTTGGTACGTCTGTATGGATTCTGCTCGGAACAAGCTCACCGTCTCCTTGTTTACGAGTTTGTTTCTCATGGTTCACTCGAGAAGTTCTTGTTTGACAAGAGTGGTAACGCAACATTTCTCAGCTGGGGTACAAGGTACGGCATTGCACTTGGGACAGCCAGAGGTTTAGCGTATCTTCATGAGAACTGTCGTGAGAGAATCATTCACTGTGATGTCAAACCGGAGAATATCTTGCTGGACGAGGATTTCACAGTAAAGATCTCCGACTTTGGACTTGCCAAACTAATGAACTCCGAACAGAGTCGAGTCTTCACTACCATGAGAGGTACACGCGGGTACTTGGCTCCCGAATGGTTACTCAACTTGGCAATCTCGGAGAAGACTGACGTTTACAGCTTTGGGATGGTTCTCTTTGAAATTGTAAGCGGTTTTAGAAGCTTTGGATACGTACCTGTTTATACGTCTGAAATCGAGCTTCTTGATAGCAGGCTCAAGGGATCAGCAAATGAGGAGCAGGTTGCTAAGGTAGTAAAGATTGCAGCATGCTGCATACATGAGGAGATGCATTTGAGACCGTCCATGTGGACAGTTGTGCTCATGCTAGAAGGGAGTATTCCTGTTCCTTAAACTTTAATTACAAACATCAAATTCACAACATAGAAAAGAAAAGCTTGTGTGTGTGTGTGTGTGTGAGTGAGAGAGAGAGAGAGAGAGAGAGAGAGAGAGAGAGAGAGATGCACTAAACCAGTTCACCACTCAATAGAGCCTTTAGTTCCTCATTCATTTCACTTGCCATCTTATCTCTCGCCACAAAGATCTGCATCCTTCCCTCACCATCGCACCACCAAGTCCTCCCTGGTATCTTCCAAGCGTTCTCTACAGTCCTGTGGCTTTTATTTGCTCTTCCTCATGGTGCATACCAGCCTACTATATATGTTTCCCAGGCAGCTGTGACCTCATCTTTATTTCATTGTTATTCGCCAGTGCATGGAATGCAACCTTACCGATCTCCACATTGCTCCACTTTCTACACGCCCCCAACAAAGTCATCCACACAACGTTATCTACTTGAGAGGGTATGTTTCTAATGGGTGACAATGGTTCCTGCAACCTGTTGGCTCTCCCCAACGCGTCAACCATACGTGTGTAATGTTTCACGGTTGGGTTAAGTCCGTACTTTGAAATGGTTTTGAACTGCCTTTGTTCCTCTTCCACCATACCTGCATGGCTACAGGCAGTAAGAATTAACAGCATTGTGACAGTGTCCATTAGTAGACCGGCTTCCTTTATCCTCTTCACTACACTAAACACTTCATATACGTTCCCAAGCAAGCTGTATCCTCCAATCAAGGCCGTCCAAGAGACTATATCCCAAGAACGCATCCAGTTAAACATCTCTTCAGCAGCCGCCATGTTACCACATTTCCCATAAAGAACCACTAACGAGGTTGTCACCATCTCTTATTCTTCCAATCCAAGCCGTACGATTTGGTTATGAATCCAAGCTAGCACAAGCCCTGAGTACTGCAACAAAGGTGAAGTTGTTTGGTGGACACTCCATGCTGAAGAACGCATCTAAAGCCATCATGTATTCCTCATTCTCTACGTAGCCAAGTATTAAGACAGTCCATGAAACAATATCATGTTGCACCATGACCTTCTTGGCATCCCGCATACTCCCACATTTGCTATACATATCTACTAAAATGCTTGTCACAAATACATTTTTATCAAAACCACGCTCTCTCGCTTGTTTATGGATGGCCATCCCTTTCTGTATACAACTCTCTTTGTTGTCAGCTGCTAAACCTGCGCATGCCTTGAGTGCAGCAACAAATGTGAAGCTGTTTGATGCACAATCCATGCTGTTGAACACTTCCAAAGCCATCAAGTTTTCATCGTTTTCGACATATCCAAGTATTAAGGCAGTCCAGGTAACAACAGTCCGTTGTATCATGCTATCAAAAAACATCCCTTGCAAGAACCATACTCCCACATTTACTATACATGTCCACTAAGGTGGTCGCCACATAGACTCTGGGGCTTCCTTATGAATGGCCATTCCCTTCTCTAAACACCTCTTCTTGTCCATCCTGTTTTCAGCTGCTAAACCTGCATATACCTTAAGTGCAGCTACAAACGTGAATCAATCCGGTACATACTCCATCCTATATAGCAAGTCTAAGGCCATCAAGCTTTCTTCATTTTCTCCGTAACCAAGTATTATGGCTGTCCAAGAAACAACGTCATGCTGAGCCATCCTGTTAAACACATCTCGGGCGTCTTACATGCTGCCGATGTCCACTAATGTGCTCGCCACAAGCATGTCTTCATCACGTCCACATTCTCTGGCTTGTCTATGAATGGTTTTCCCTTTCTGTAAGCAAGTCTTCTTATCAAACTGTTTCTCAGTGGCCAACTCTGTACACGCCTTGAATACGTGTAGCTGCTTGGTGCAGAATCCATGGTGGAAAACAACTCTAAAGCCTTCAAGTTCTCACCATTCTCGACATATCCACATATCAAAGCGGTCCATGAAACAACGTTATGCTGGAGCATTCTTGAAGACATCTTGAGCATCCCGCATACTACCGCATTTTCTGTACATGGATATCAGAGTGTGTGCTACATATCTGTTGTTGTGACAGCCAGTTTCTATTGCATTAGCGTGTAAGAGCTTCCCTCTTTGCAAGTTGTTTCTCATTCCACATTGTTTGATCTCACTTGCCAAAGCCGTCCTCAGCTCTTTACCATCTTCTAACTCCTTTAGCTGAGGGAGCAATGCACGTTTGTCTTGGACATAATGCTGTTGCATCTCTTGGTAGAAATGTTATGAAGTGTTGGAACGGTGTGTGTGTGTGTGTGTGTGAGAGAGAGAGAGAGAGAGTCAGGAATGCCAAACAGACTTGCCTCTGTGGGAGAGGTTCCACCAGCTAACAAAGGACAATATAGAAACACTCAAAGGACTAGACAAGAAGGTGGGACTGTGTTGACGGCATTAGTTGGTGAGATAAAACAATGTGGCAGAACAAAGGACTTGCAAGGAGGGAAACATTTGCATTCTAAAGCAATACAAGCTGGCTATCACAACAATAGATACGTTGCTCACACACTCATATCCATGTACAGCAAATGCAGCTGCATGCAGCACGCCCAAGATGTTTTCGAGAGTATGAGCCAGCATGATGTTGTTTCCTGGACTGTCTTAATACTTGGATACGTGCAAAATGATGAAAACGTGGCGGCTTTAGACGTGTATATGTGTATGGACTGTGCACCCAATTGCTTCACATTTGCTGCTGCACTCAAGGCATGTGTTGGCCTCAATAAGAAGACTTGTCTAGAGCAAGGGAGGGTTATTCATCGACAAGCCAAGGAGCGTGGCTGTGATAAGGACGTATATGTTGCAAGCAGTTTGGTGGACATATACAGCAAATGTGGACGCATGTGTGAGGCACAGGGTGTTTTTGATAACATGACAAAGCGTGACGTTGTTGTCTGGACTGCCTTGATTATGGGATATGTTGAGAACGAGGAGAGTTTGATAGCTTTGAAATTGTTTGACAACATGGATTGTGCACCAAACAGCTTCACTTTCGCTGCTGCACTCAAGGCGTGTGCATGTATGGCGAGTGATAACAAGAAGACTTGGTTACAGAAGGGGGGTTTCATACATAAACAAGCCAGAGAGTGTGGACTTGATAAAGAGATATTTGTGGCAAGCGTCCTGGTGGACATGTATGGAAAATGTGGTAACATGGAGGCCGCTTGGGATGTGTTTGAGAATATGATCCAGCGTGATGTTGTTTCTTGGACTGTCTTAATACTCGGATATGTAGAAAATGATGAGAGCTTGATAGCTTTGGACTTGTTTGCGAGCATGGACTGTGCACCAGACCGTTGCACATTTGTTGCAGCTATCAAGGCTTGTGCGAGTATAGGGGCGTTAGAAACGGGACAGAAGATTCACAATCGTATTCGTGAGCTTGGATTGGAAAAGGATGAGATGGTGGTGACTTCTTTGGTAGATTTCTATGGGAAATGTGGTAAGATGGCTGTTGCTGAAGAGGTGTTAAGAAGATGAACACTCGAAACATAGTGGCCTTGATAGGAGGATACAACTTAGTGGGAGACACAGATGAAGTGTTCAGAGTGGTGAAGAAAATGCAGGAAGCAGGTGTACAAATGAACGGTGTCACAGTCTTGTTGATTCTGACGGCATGTAGTCATGCGGGTATGGTGGAAGAGGCTCAAAGGTACTTCGAGTCCATGCCGAAGTACGGTATACATGCGAGTGTGGAGCATTATACATGTATGGTTGATATGTTGGGTAGAAACAACAGGTTACAAGAGGCATTGTCTCTCGTCCGTAACATGCCATTTGAAGCAGATAGTTTTGTGTGGACGACTCTGTTAGGGGCATGTAAGAAATGGAGTAATGTAGAGGTGGGGGAGATTGCATTCTATGAACTAGTGAATAATAACTATGATGAGGTTGAGGTATCAGTTGCGTGTGTATTGATGGGACATATATATAGGCTAGGCATGCACCGAGGAAGAAGAGGTAGAAGCTAGAAGGAAGGCAGTAACGGCTTGTAAGACACCGGAACGGACTTGGTGGTGCGACGGTGAGGGAAGATTGCATAGCTTTGTGGTGGGAGACAAAACAGAAGAAGTGGTGAAAGAGAACCTAATGCCTGTTATAAGTGTGATGACACAGAAGGCATGATGGTCTGTAATGGAAATGTGGACATGTATAACAAATGCGGAAGTATGTGGGATGCTCAAGATGTATTTGAGAGTATGATTTAACGGATTGATGTTTCTTGGAACGCCTTGATACTCGGATATGTAGAAAATGCAAAGAGCAACGTGGCTTTGGATGTGTTTGCTAGCATGGACTGTGCACCAAGTAGCTTCACATTTGTTGCTGCACTCAAGGCCTGTGCAGAGAATGAGAAGACTTGTTTAGAGAAGGCGATGGCTATTCACAGACGAGGTAGAGAGTGTGGTTATGATAAGCACGTATTCGTGGTAAATACCCTGGTGGACGTGCATAGTAAATGTGGGAGTATGTGGGATGCTCAGTATGTATTTGATAGTATGATTCATCGTACTGTTGTTTCTTGGAACGTGGATACGTTGAAAATGATGAAAGCTTGAAGGCTTTGAATGTTTTTGCCACCATGAACTGTGCACCAAACCGTGTTACTTTTGTAGTTGCACTCAAGGCTTGTGCGAGTTTAGGGGCGTTGGATGTTGGACAGAGAATGCACGATCGAATTACTGAACTTGGATTGGAAAAGGATGAGAGGACTTGCATGGGAAATGTGGCAACATGGCTGCTGCTGAAGAGGTGTTTAAGAATATGCAGACTAGAAACATAGTCTCTTGGAATGCCTTGCTTGGAGGGTACAGCTTGCTTGGGAACACATCCCAAGTACTTAGTGTGAATGCAGGAAGCTGGTGTACAAATGAATGATGTTACAATCTTATTGATTCTTACTGCCTGTAGCCATGCAGGTATGATGGAAGAAGGACAGAGATGTTTCGAGTTCATGTTAAAATGTGGTATGAGGCCTACTTTGGAGCAATACTCGTGTATGGTTGATATGTTGGGAAGAGCCGACAGGCTGCAAGAGGCGCTGTTGTTGATCAGAAGCATGCCTTGTGAGGCTAATAATGTTGTGTGGATGAGTTTGTTGGAGTCGTGTAGGAAATGGAGGAATGTAGAAGTTGGCAAGGCTGCATTCTCTGCATTGGTGACTCGTGAGGAGAAGGATGTGGCAGCACCTGCCTACGTGACCATGGCTAACTTCTTTAAGTTAGTTATTAAGCATGCACCAAAAAGCTGACCGGATAGAAGTTGTGAGTATCTCTAGTTAGGATGTGAAACAGATGTGAAAGAGAAATTATCTAATGACCTTCTGAATGTTCTCACTCACTCACTCACACTCACTCACTCTCTCTCTCTCTCTCTCTCTCTTCTCTCTCTCTCTCTCTCTCTCTCTCTCTCTCTATATATATATATTATATATATATTGTTGCACATCAAATAATACATTTATCCGGAATCTGTTGTTTGTATATTAATATATGAATATAGATTTAACTAGGTACAACCAAGAAGCCATTGTTCTAAGCAGCAACCAACAATATGTATACATGTAAGTTAAACATCAATGCACGTTTGTATATCTTTACGTATGTGTATGTAACACATGCAGGATAATTGTTCGAAACTCCTGATGTAAATCTACGTGTGTGAGTGTGTGTTGTGTGTGTGAGAGAGAGAGAGAGTCCCAACTCTAGACATGTTGAAGAGGGATGAAAAATAAACTTACGTGTGTGGGTGAAGCTCTCTCTCTCTCTCTCTCTCATATATATTCTTGGGCATCAAATAATACATTCTGCTGTTTGTATTTAATATGTATTGAATATATGAACATAGATGTAACCAACAATACACGTAAGTTAAACATCAATGCACGTTGTATATCTGTATGTATGTGTTTGTGTGTACCTATGCATGTGTATGTAATACATGCAGGATATAATGTTCGTAAGTCCTGATGTTGTGTGTTGTGTGTGTGTGTGTGTCACAGAGAGAGAGAGAGAGGAGAGAGATTTTTCCACACATATCTAATTATAATGTATACATGTAAGTTAAACACCAATGCACGTTGTACATCTGTATGTATGTATTAGTGTATATGTACGTACGTGTACGTAATACATGCAGGATATATTGTTCCTATCTCCTGATGTAAATCTGCGCGCGCGCGTGTGTGTGTGAGAGAGAGAGATTTATGTTAATATGTATAATTTTGTATAGGTATGTAGATGATATTGGTTCATAAATTTGTGTGTGTGTGTGTGTGTGTGAGAGAGAGAGAGAGAGGGGGGGGGGGGGGGGGGAGAGAGGGAGAGGGAGAGATGTATATCTTTATGTATATATGTATACTTTTGTGCTTATGTATGTACACATGCAGGGTATAGCCTTCTCAACAGTCCCTTAATGTACATTTTGATGTAGACGAGCGTGTGTGTGGATGCGTGCGTGCGTGCGTGCGTGTGTGTGTGTGTGTGTGAGAGAGAGAGAGAGAGAGTCCCATGTTGGAGAGGGATGCAAAATAAACTTACGTGTGTGGCTGAAGTTCTGTCAGCTAAGAAAGCAAGCGTGCAAGACAGAAGAACCATAGGAAAGACAGAAGAGGCTAGGCTACACAGTAAAGGGGCGAGGAATGTCACAGAGGCACTGGTGATTGAAATAAAAAAATGTGGGAACAGAAGAGACTTGCAACAGGGGAACCTCTTACACACTAGACCAATAGAAGCTGGCTGTCACAACAACAGATACGTCGCACACACTCTCATCTCCATGTATAGCAAATGCGGCAGCATGCAGGATGCTCATAACGTTTTCAAGAGCATGGTCGAGCACAATGTTGTTTCTTGGACCGCATTAATACTTGGATACACGGAGAATAGAAAACTTGGTGGCCTTGGAAGTATTTGCAAGGATGGAGTGTGTACCAAACAGCTTCACGTTTGTTTCTGCACTCAAGGCATGTACAGGCTTAGCGGCATACAATCAGCTAGACAAGAAGACTTGTCTACAGAAAGGGCAAGCCATTCATAAACAGGCCATAGAGCATGGCTTTAGTACACACATATTTGTGGCAAACACCCTGGTGGGCATGTATAGTAAGTGTGGTAGCATGATAGATGCACAGAAGTGTTTCAACAATATGATCATTCGTGATGTTGTTTCCTGGAACGCCTTACTACTTGGATATGTGGAAAATGAAGAGAGCTTAATGGCCTTAGAGTTACTCACCAGCATGGACTTTGCACCAGATCATATTACATTCATTGCTGCACTCAAGGCATGTGGTGCCTTAGCGATCAACAACGAGTTGGAGAGGAGTTTTTGTTTACAGAAGGTGATGGCCATTCATAGACAAGCAAGAGCGTATGGATATGATAAACATGTATATGTGGCAAACACCCTGGTGGACGTTTATAGTAAATGTGGTGACATGAGAGATGCCAGGAATGTGTTTGAGAATATGATCCGCCATGATGTCATTTCTTGGACAGCCTTGATACTTGGATATGTAGAAAACAACGAGAGCTTTCTAGCTTTGCATATGTTTGTCAACATGGATTGTGCACAAGACAGCCTCACATATGTTGCTGCACTCAAGGCGTGTGCAGGTTTGGCAACTGAGTCGGACAAGAAGACCTGTCTAGAGTGTGTGGGATGTACATTCATAAACACATCAGAGAGCGTGCGTTTGATAAAGATGTACTAGTGGCAAGCACCTTAGTAGATATGTATAGCAAATGTAGCAGTATGAGGGATGCATGTGCTGTTTTTGACGACTTGATTCACCGGACTGTTGTTTCTTGGACTGCTTTAATACTTGGATATGTAGAAAATGAGGAGAGCTCGTTAACTTTGGAGTTGTTCACAAGCATGGATTGTGCACCAAACCATGTTACATTTGTTGCTGCACTCAAGGCTTGTGCGAGTCTATGTGCGTTGGAAAGTGGACAGAGAATTCAGTGAGCTTGGATTGGAAAGGGATGAAATGGTGGGGACTTCTTTGGTGGACTTCTATGGGAAATGTGGGGACATGGATGCTGCTGAAGAGGTGTTTAAGAATATGAATTCTCCAAACATAGTTTCTTGGACTGCCTTGATTGGAGGATACAGCTTGCTAGGGAATGCACCTCAAGTGTTTAAGTTGTGAAGAAGATGCAGGAAGCTAGTTTACAGATAAACGATGTGACAATGTTGTTAGTACTTAGAGGATGTACTCATGCTGGTATGGTGGAAGAGGGTAAGAGGTATTTCGACTCCATGTCGAAATACGGTATACATGCGAGTGTGGAGCATTATACATGTATGGTTGACATGCTGGGTAGAGCTAACAGGTTACAAGAGGCATTAAAACTCATCAGAAGCATGCACTTTGAAGCAGATAGTGTCCTGTGGATGACTTTGTTAGGAGCATGCAAGAAATGGAGTAACTTGGAAGTGGCCAAGGTTGCATTCCATGCATTGGTGACCAACACACGGCCAAGGATGAGGTAACAGCTGCGTGTGTGGTGATGGGAAGCATATACAGGAGGCTAGGCATGAACCGGGAGGAAGAGCAGATACAGAACACTGTCAAGGCTTCAAAGAAACAAGTTCAAGCATGGTGGTGTGATGCCAAGGGAAGAACATATAGCTCTTTGGTGGGAAATAAGATGGAAGCGGATGTGACAGACAAAGTAATAGCTCTCCTGAACGAGAGAGAGAGAGAGAGGGAGAGGGAGAAAGGGAGAGAGACAGAGCTCCTTGATGTTTCAAGAGATAGAAAATGAGATGTAGAGAACCGTTTGTGTTCTATTCAAGACTGTACAATTACATTTCTTGTTCCACTGCTTATATACACCTGTAGGGTGAATCTCCTGCGATCCCAACGGTCTGACACCCAGGGATCGTATGTATCCTATTGTATCTCGTAGTGCTCGATACTTGATTCCTAACACTCCCTCTCAAGCTGAAATTCCTAACGAGGATCTCAGCTTGAAGAAAACATTCTCCGACAGTGGTTTGGTGAAGATATCAGCCAACTGTCTGGAGGAGGGAACGTATTCGAGCACTATCTCCCCATCCGCCACCTTCTCCCGTATGAAGTGATGGCGGATCTCTATATGTTTGCTCCGCGCGTGAAGAACTGGATTTCTCGTCATCGCAATTGTGCTTTTGTTGTCACAGCTCAGAATGGTGGGATCGTGTTGCTGATGACGAAGTTCTGTGAGCATACGTCTCAGCCAGATGATTTCTTTGGCAGCTGTTGATGCGGCTACATACTCAGCTTCAGCACTTGAAAGTGCCACAGAAGTCTGTTTCTGGCTCAGCCACGAGACAGGTGCTCCGCTTAGCAAGCAACACACGCCAGTGGTGGAAACGCGTGAGTCTGGATCGCCAGCCCAGTCGGCATCAGTAAAAGCTTGAAGCACCATGGAACTTCTGGTGTTCTTGGAGTACAGCAAACCGAAGTGACGAGTTCCTTGTAAATACCTGAGGACTCTTTTGGCAGCGTGCCAATGATCTTGGAGAGGCCCTGAGTTGAAGCGGCTGAGAACTCCCACAGCAAACGAGATTCAGGTCGGGTGGTGTTCGCTAAGTGGAGAAGCCCGCCTACCAAGGACCGATACAAACTTGGATTCTCAAACACATGCGTGCCTTCACGTACCAGCTTCCGGCCTGTGACCATCGGAGTTGGAGCAGGCCGACAGTTGAGCATGTTGAAATGCTCTAGCAGTTCATTGACGTATTGAGGTTGGCTGAGCTTCACTGTTCCAGCAGTTTCATTTCGTTCTACTTGAATGCCAACGATCTTCTCCACTGGTCCAAGGTCTGAGAGCTGATACCGTTGACTCATAAGCTCCTTGAAGCGCTGGAGAAGGGCCTGGCTGCTGCTAACGAGCAAACAGTCGTCGACGTATACAGCAATGACCAGGAAGCCCTCGGAGGTCTCCTTTTGATAGAGGTTTCCATCAGAGTCGAGTTTGGTAAAGCCATGCTCATGTAGAAAGCTGTCGATACACCTATACCACTCTCTCGACGCCTGCTTGAGACCGTATACTGCTCGTTGGAGCTGACATATAAGCTTCTCCCCATTAGCTCCTGTCTGAAGCCTTCGGGTTGTGTCATGAAGAGCTTCTCCTTGAGAGGTGCATTCAAGAAGGCTGTCTTCACGTCGAGATGATGTGCAGCAAGCCCGAACTGTGCAGCGAAAGCCATGAGCACTCGAATGCTTGCGGATTTGACAGTGGGTGAGAAGGTCTCGTCAAAGTGCAGTCCCGGCACCTGGGAGAATCCTTTGGCAACGAAGCGAGCCTTGAATCGCTTGACTGTGCTGTCCGCGTTCAGTACTTCTTGAAGACCCAGCGTCCTCCGATGACCTGTTGGTGTGGTTCTTCCGGAACAAGTGTGAAGGTTTGGTTGGCTCGATGAGAGTCAAGTTCGTCCTGCATGGCCTTCATCCACTCTGCAGCTTCAGGTGAGCTCTGTGCCTCGTGAAAGTTGTTCGGAGTTGACCTTTGGTTGAGTGACCAATAATGCCTTGGGTTTGGGAATCCGAGTTGGTTTACCTGCATGGTTACGTCCAAGAGGTTGAAGATCAAAGGGAAGTCCCGCGCCAGCGATCAGCCTCTGGAGCTCGTCGTGTTGTAGGTTGTGCATTCAGTTCTAGCTGCTCGGCCTGCAAGTCAGGGATATTAACCTGAACTTGGTCGTCTACGGCAAACTCAGTCTCGGTTGTTGAATTGGCAGGTGCAGTGGGGAAGTGTCAGGTAAACCTTCATTTTCAATGACATTCCTTTCCTCCTGGCAACCGACCTGTCTTCCTCAGTAGGGTCATCCTCCCATAGCCAAGCATTCGGCTCCCATGCACGTGAAGCATCAGTTGGTGGTACTGGCGAGCTGGTGCGACAATCACGATAGACTATCCGTTCATCAAAGACTATCATTACTAACCTGTATTCTGCCATTAGATGGATCATAAAGACAGTATCCCTTGATATGGTCTTCATAGCCAACCAAGAACGTTGGCTTACTGCGAGGCGCTAATTTTCCTCCTACGTCAGGACTTTGTCGTATGAAGGCGAGACACCCAAAGCGTCGCAATCTAGTCACCTTTTGCCTTCTGCCTGTCCATGTTTCTTCTGGAATGCGGTCAGGTTTTGCAGAGTGAGGGAGGAGATTCTGGACCTGACTGCCGTTTTCACAGCTGTGGACCAGAGGTGCAGAGGAAGACCTGACGAGTGCAAGAAGCAACGGGCTGTGTTCATGATGCTCCGGTGCTTGCGTTCTGCTATGCCGTTTTGTACCCGGGCATGTGCGTTGGTGAATTATCCCCTCCTGCGAGCAGAAGCTCTTGAAAGCTAGCGAGGTATACTCTCCTCCAGAGTCACTGCGTAGAACTTTAAGCCTTCTTCCAGTTTGATTCTGAGCCGTGCACAGGTAATCCCTAAAAGCATTTAGGGCTTGGTCCTTGGAGCGCAAGAAGTAGACCTGGCAGTGTCGGCTAAAGTCATCCACAAACGTCATGAAGTACTTTTTGCCAGAGTGACTTTCGACTCTCATGGGGCCACAAATGTCAGAGTGAACGAGCTGAAGTAGATCAGAGGAGCAGGATGTGGAAGCCGGATATTGAGAGCGAGTCTGTTTGCCAAGAACACATCCGTGGCATAGGTCAAGATTCTGGAGAGGTTCCGAGGAGAAGCCGTCTAGTAGATGCAGCTTTTGTACCTTTTGTAGAAGAGGAAGGTGAGCGTGGCCCAAACGCTCATGCCAAATTGCAGATGATGTGCCGGCCGCCATGCAGTCAGCATGTTTCTCAGGAATCTCGTACAAATTCCCACTCCTAGGGATCTGCAGGACACTCTTGGCTCCTTTGAGGAGATCACACTGCCTTCGGGTGAAGAGGACGTTGAAGCTGTCTGTCAGCTTAGCAACGGAGACAAGATTTTTTACAAGTCGTGGGACGTGCCAGGCACTTGGAAGTTTCAAAGACTTTCTATTCCCAACTTGAATAGATACATTGCCCTTTCCGGCTACTTGCAGTAAGTTGCCATCTCCTACTCTCACCACTCTCCCTCCTCCCGGTTCAAGCTCTTGGAACACTCCTCGGTCTCGAATCAGGTGTTCTTCACATCCTGAATCAAGAGTTAGTGGTGAATGAGAGGTGGAACCAGGATTTACCCCATCCGACTGTGATCCCTGGGAATCCCCCTCCAGGGCATCTGCAGTCATTCCATCCGAGATGAGGAACTTGCTGAGGTGCTTGAGGAGAGGGCAATCTCGCTTGAAGTGGCCCTCCTGGCTACAAGCATGGCATTGGGAATGCTACTGCACTTATATATATTAATAACATGTACATTCACATAAAGGGTAGCAAGATTAATTTTGCCACCCTTCTCTGTCTCAAAGAGAAGTGACGTTTTGGTTTGGTTGTTTCTTGAAGAATTCTTGGAAGCATCTCGGCCTGAGTCTTGAATGAACTTGCTCCAGCACGGTTTGAGTTCTTGGAGCCAGTTGAGGAACCGGCCGCAAAGTTGGCTTCGGTAACAAGCTGCGAGAGTTGCATCGCGACGGTTCTTGAGCTCCAACTTGATCAGATGTGCCTCTATCATTTCTTCAGCTTGCGTGAAAGTG
>PUQB01000097.1:0-66837 GCA_003024785.1 Selaginella tamariscina
TACTTGGTGAATTGGAAAGGTTATTTGCCTACCGATTGCACTTAAGAACCTGTATCCAACTTATTCCATGCTTCTTCCAAGGTTGCTGCCTTCCATCGGCATTATCCTACTAAACCAGGTCCCAAGACTCGTGGAACTCGTCCTTAGGGAGGAGGTATTGTCACAACCCGATATAGGATGCAGGATTCCAGATACATGATACAGGATATGGGATACAAGATATGCCTATAGGATATTCCTACAGGATATGCCATAGGATATGCCTAGAGGACATGTGGACTCATTTTAGCCTCTGCATGCACTTAACCACTTTTAGATGCATGCAGCCACTTTTAACATTCATGCCTAGATTAGCTCTTGGAATTGTGAGTATAAAAGCTCCGACCTAATTGTTGTACAATTAGTTATTATCAACACCAGTCATTTTACAATCATTCTTGTTTTTGTCTTGTTTGTGTCTTCCTCCTTGCCTTTTGCTCTTCTCTTGCTCCCGGATCCTGTCATGTTCCTGTCTTGCTCCTGGATTCTGTCATGCGCCTTCATATCGTGCTCCTGTCTGGCTTCCGAATCCTATCTTGCTCCTGAATCCTATCCTGTGCCTTGTCTTGCTCCTGAGTTCCTAGTTCCTATCTTGCTCCCTGTCTTGCTCCTGTGTCAAGCCTTCTTGTTCTTGGAATCCTACTCTCTTCTTTGTTCCTGGATCGTGGCTTGACACATGCCAACCCAATTACATAAACAAAAAACACACACGCATGCACAAAAAGATAACTTACTATCAAGGATTTCTAAAATCCCACACAACCATGCAGTAATTTGACTTAGAATAGCAAGAAATGGAGAGAACTGATTATCACACAGTTCTTTGATACCAATCATGTTGGTACCATATTTTAAATAGTTTGGATAGTTTTCCCTTAAGTTGGGAGCGCATCACGAAAGCGGATTCGCAAGTTTAAATATAACATTTGGATCACATATGCTAATCCATGTAGACTTTGGTATTTTGTTGATGTTTGCACATATTGAATCTGGTGTCACTTTGTTGTTCATCCTTAATTCCTTGCAATATGTAAATAATTCCTATGTGATATTTATTTATATTGAGGAGATGTTGCCATATATGTGTCATGTGTACTTTCTAGTTATACAAAGGCAAAAGGTTTAAAAAATGTGTATGTGATTTTCACTTTAGATTAAAACGGTTGGACGATTCCAAAATATTTATAAACTAATAAGTTAATTAGGTTATAATTATTAATGTAAGAAACATATATGCAGTATGTACTCACTCATATGTATGTATGGTATACAAATGACATGTAATATATATATATATATATATATATATATATACACATATATGCACATGTTTCTTTTTACTCACATAAGATGAATTAAACTTTACATATTTTTATCTTTTTTAAAAGGAAAACTCTTCGAACTAGGAGTTACTTACTTTTGATATTTGACTATGTTAAGCAAATTCTATTTTTTATATTATCAATCTGGTATAAGACATAGTGTTTAAAGTTATGTTACATTTGCATTTAAATATATACATATACATGTAAAACATTAGTTTACATATGTAAAAAAATTTACATATTTATATATAGAAAGAGAGAGATTTCCTATATGTATAATCAATAAATAATCAAAATAAATAACTCTTATGTATGAATGAACATATATATGTATGTACATGAATATATAATTATATATGTATGTATTATATATACATATAATATATTATGTGTAAAGTATGTAACGGCTAAAAAATCTATTTTCTCTCTACACATCCACATGTTTATGTGTAATATATATGTATGTATATACAGTACATTGTCTATAATATATATATATATATATATATATATATAAAGAGAGAGACACCAACCAATAAACTATAGTCAATGACTCCATAATAGAAGCACTTTAACATATTATTTTAATTAAAGATATTTAATAGGTGCACTTTTATTGCATATGTGTGTTATTGTATTATTATTAATGATGTGGCAGTCTTGTTAAATATTATCTACGTGGCACATCAAACTGCCACGTTCAGCATATGTGGCTAATCACTTTCACACGTGAACAGTTCATTTTGTTCTGGTTTTTTTTGGTGTGATCTTGTATATGTGTCATGTGTACTTTCTATAGTTATACAAAAGGCAAAAGGTTAGAAAATATATACCTTATTTTCACCTTAGATTAAAAAGGTTGGATGACCATATATGATTAAAAATTATTTCCAAAGCTGTGAGCTAAATTAATTTAAATCATTTAGGTTTCATATGATATCAAATTTGATTAATTCTAATATATTAAGATATATCCATGTAGCCGGATTGTCAAATTTAATCATGAAATGCACGATAGATTCATTAAATTATTATTGAATTACATATAATCATTAAAAAACATTATTTAATAATTCAACCTTAATTTGTAATTATACGGAAGTGCACGTTCCTTATACCAAGCATGATAATGAATAATCACATTAAAATATATAATCATTAATAAATATTTTACATTGAATTACTTTTAAAATTTTACATAAACTTTTGAGTCAACAACAGGCGAATCAAAAAATATATATATCGTTTTAACATTTTGATTTATGTATTAACAATAAATGCAAGGATATAAAATTCCCTCCATATTTAGTGTCATAAAAAAGGAACGAATGAAAATAAAAGATGGAAATAATTGAAATAAAATGCAAGAGGATGTAATTAGATATCTATGTATTAAAAAGAAAAACCTAATATATAGTTGGCACGTGGCATATATGGCATGACGAAATCACCACCCATGCAGGCCACGGGGAAAATATTTTACTTGTACGTGGGAAATCGAACGGTGAAGTCTATCAGCACATTCACCTGTGGACAAGTGTTTATAGAAAGAACTTTAGGGCAACATTTTCATTTGCACAGCACGGTTGTACGTGGGCATATGTGGTGGACGCCGTTCGATGTCTACAGATGAAATGATGGTTAGCTAGACAAGGGTTGCTGGAAACTTAACGTCTGATCTTATATTTGTTTTTTCTTTTCTTTGCTTGCCATTCTTTAACTTGTTTCTATATCAAAGAAAAGCATTGTAAGGATGTCACAAATATTAATATTCTGCATTACATAATGATATACTAGCATGTATGGCTAGGAATGAGGTATGTGAGTATGTTCAAGGTTGAATAACCTAGGCGCTTTAGTAAGAACCTTCACACATAAGCACCTCTTGTGGACAAAAAAAATAAAGAAAATGAAATAAATGAGAAAAGCGAAAAGAAAAATAATTAACAAGAAGAATCTCTATGGAGAAATGACGTATGAAAGGATAAGAAATTCCACATGGGTGTTTATATATAAAAGTTCATATTTAGACTACCTTATAAACTAGATTTACCACACTTTAGTAACTTTCATAGTCACCTTATTTACCTTTTTAATGCCTTCAAAGAGCCCTAGATTAGGGCAGATTTACAGGGTAGAAATTAGGGCGTGATTGAAGGAGAAGAGGAGCTTTACAATAGTAAGTATGGAGTGCTTGGATTTCATTCCCAATGAAAAGTCGGATTCGCGAAGAACGTCTCTTAAAACAAGTACAATGATAGAACAAATTGTTGAGTATTACAAAAGGTTCGAGAATTTGCCCGAGGAGAACAAATCATGGGTATACTCAGAGCAAGCACTTGCAAAGTTTCTGTTCTAGGTAAACACAGGAAGCAATCTCAAAAGGGGCCCTAAAGCTTGCGGAGTAGGAGGAATACACTCTGCAGGAAGACCACATGCTGGAGAGTTTATGCTGCCTGTACAGGGCACTTAGGCACTGGTGGACCTCAAAACCCAAGCTATGCATAGAAGAGCTTGAGAAATCACATGAGCTTCTACTTGGCTCCACGCAGAAAGAGATTGCAGGCCAGATCCGAAGCAAAGAAGACGAGGTTGCTTATGTAAACACCGAAGATGGCGTTCATGTCTTCATGTGGCCGACCAAGGTCCGTTGAAAAGCTTCTTCAGAAGATCACCTCACTTGTTTCAAACATCCAATCTTACAAGGATCTCAAGTCTAGAATCGAAGCGCTCTTAAAGATGGGAGAATGTTTCTTTCTTGAGTTTGAAAACATACATCCTTTCTTGGACGGGAATGGCTGCAGTGGTTGGATCTTGCTGGCTTATCTACTCCGAAGTATTATGCCATTTCCTAATGTTTTTCTAGTCAATCGAGATGCTGACTATGGGCTTCCTCCGTTTGTGGCTTCGGTCTACTACTACGACTACTTTCAGTCAGTGCAGTCGAAGAAAGATGTGGCAGTTGAGGATGGGAGGTTTGTATTTACAGAAGAATCTAGCACATGTGAATTGGGTGCGCCCACAATCTTACTGCACTTGTGATAGAGGGGTTTATGTTGGGTGGAAGAGATTCTTTCAGTAGCTAGAATCTAAACAAGTTTCTACTAAGCCCCCTTGCAAGCTCAGAAGACTTTCATGAACACGTTTCTACAACAGAAAATGGGGCTTTTAAATCTTTCTGAAATAAAAAAACAGTCTGAGACTATATTTAATATTTTAATGTATAATATATATGATGAATAGAAGAAGAGTGTGTGCGCATACAAGAACTCCAGTCTCTTATGTATACTAGTTTAAAAACAGAAGAATATTTAGTTAGATTAAACACATTAGTGATTTAATGAACATTGAAACAAATAAAACTTGATAGAAAGAGCAACACTAACACTGAAACCATACACCAATTTGAAACACTCGTTATTAATGTGAAATAGAACAATAGATAGATAGCATATATACGTTGATCTTTACCTAAAAAAGAATCCGATGCAGATTCTCAAAACTAGAAGCTTGAGCTAGTGATCCATTCATATCCCATATTAGGTGCCTCATGAGTCCTTTTACAAGCTCTGATCCTCTCCACCAACAAAAACGTAACCGGTTTGCTCTTGAGTTCCTAGTTCCTGTCTTGCTCCCTATCATGTTCCTATGTCAAGCCTTCTTGTTCTTGAAATCCTACTTTCTTCATTGTTCCTAGATCGTGGCTTGACACATACCAACCCAATTACATAAACAAAAAATGCACACGCATGCACAAAAAGATAACTTACTATCAAGGATTTCTAAAATCCCACACAACCATGCAGTAATTTGACTTAGAATAACAAGAAATGGAGAGAACTGATTATCACACAGTTCTTTGATACTAATCATGTTGGTGCCATATTTTAAATAGTTTGGATAGTTTTCCCTTAAGTTGGGAGCGCACCACGGAAGCGGATTCACAAGTTTAAATATAACATTTGGATCACATATGTTATTCTATGTAGACTTTGGTATTTTATTGATGTTTGCACATATTGAATCTGGTGTCACTTTGTTGTTCATTTTTAATTCCTTGCAATATGTAAATAATTCATGTGTGATATTTATTATATTGAGGAGATGTTGCCATATATGTGTCATGTGTACTTTCTAGTTATACAAAGGCAAAAGGTTTAGAAAATGTGTATGAAAAAGGTTGGACGATTACAAATATTTATAAACTAATAAGTTAATTAGGTTATAATTATTAATGTAAGAAACATATATGCAGTATGTACTCACTCATATGTATGTATGGTATACACAAATGACATGTAATACATACATATATATATATATATATATATATATGCACATGTTTCTTTTTACTCACATAAGATGAATTAAACTTTACATATTTTTATCTTTTTTAAAAGGAAAACTCTTCGAACTAGGAGTTACTTACTTTTGATATTTGACTATGTCAAGCAAATTCTATTTTTATATTATCAATCTGGTATAAGACATAGTGTTTAAAGTTATGTTACATTTGCATTTAAATATATACATATACATGTAAAACATTAGTTTACATATGTAAAAAAATTTACATATTTATATATAGAAAGAGAGAGATTTCCTATATGTATAATCAATAAATAATCAAAATAAATAACTCTTATGTATAAATAAACATATATATGTATGTACATGAATATATAATTATATATGTATGTTATATATATACATATAATATATTATGTGTAAAGTATGTAACGGCTAAAAAATCTATATTTCTCTCTACACACCCACATGTTTATGTGTAATATATATGTATGTATATACAATACATTGTTTATAATATATATATAAAGAGAGAGACACCAACCAATAAACTATAGTCAATGACTCCATAATAGAAGCACTTTAACATATTATTTTAATTAAAGATATTCAATAGGTACACTTTCATTGCATATGTATTATGTATTGTGTTATTATTAATGATGTGGCAGTCTTGTTAAATATTATCTACGTGGTAGTGGCTAATCACTTTCACACGTGAAGAGTTCATTTTGTTCTGGGTTTTTTGTGTGATCTTGTATATGTGTCGTGTTGTTGTGTCATGTGTACTTTCTATAGTTATACAAAAAGCAAAAGGTTTATAAAATATATACCTTATTTTCACCTTAGATTAAAAAGGTTAGATGACCATATATGACTAAAAATTATTTAAGGCATCATCCAAAGCTGGGAGACGAATAACACTAAATTAATTTAAATCATTTAGGTTTCATATGATATCAAATTTAATTAATTCTAATATATTAAAACCTAAATGATATCAAATTTAATTAATTCTAATATATTAAAATATATCCATGTAGCTGGATTGTCAAATTTGATCATGAAATGCACGATAAATTCATTAAATTATTATTGAATTACATATAATGATTAAAAAACCTTATTTAATAATTCAATCTTAATTTGTAATCATACGGAAGTGCACGTTCGTTATACCAAGCGTGATAATGAATAACCACATTAAAATAATATAATCATTGATAAATATTTTACATTGAATTATTTTTAAAATTTTACATAAACTTTTGAGTCAACAACAGGCGAATCAAAGAATATATATATATCGTTTTAACAGTTTGATTTATGTATTAACAATAAATGCAAGGATATAAAATTCCTTCCATATTCAGTGTCATGAAAAAAAGGATCAAATGAAAATAAAAATGGAAATAATTGAAAGAAAGTGCAGACTATGTAAGTTTGTTATGTGGGTGTGTGTGCGTGACTGTGTGTGCAAGCAGATGAAAATACTGTGTGTGCAAGCAGATGTGCGTGACTGTGTGTGCAAGTAGATGAAAATAAAAGATGGAAATAATTGAAATAAAATGCAAGAGGATGTAATTAGATATCTATGTATTAAAAAGAAAACCTAATATATAGTTGGCACGTGGCATATATGGCATGGCGACATCACCACCCATGCAGACCATGGGGAAAATATTTTACTTGTACGTGAAACATCAAATGACCAGGTTTATTTTACGTGGGAAATTGAACAGTGAAGTCTATAAGCACATTCACCCTGAACAAGTGTTTATAGAAAGAACTTTAGGGCAACATTTTCATTTGTGCAGCACAGTTGTACGGATATACTCGCGGGCATATGTGGTGGACGCCGTTCGATGTCTACAGATGAAATGATGGTTAGCTAGACAAGGGTTGCTGGAAACTTAACGTCTGATCTTATATTTGTTTTTTCTTTTCTTTGCTTGTCATTCTTTAACTTGTTTCTATATCAAAGAAAAGCATTGTAAGGATGTCACAAATATTAATATTCTACATTACATAATGATATACTAGCATGTATGGCTAGGAATGAGGTATGTGAGTATGTTCAAGGTTGAATAACCTAGGCGCTTTAGTAAGAACCTTCACACATAAGCACCTCTTGTGGACAAAAAAAAATAAAGAAAATGAAATAAATGAGAAAAGCGAAAAGAAAAATAATTAACAAGAAGAATCTCTATGGAGAAATGACGTATGAAAGGATAAGAAATTCCACATGGGTGTTTATATATAAAAGTTCATATTTAGACTACCTTATAAACCAGTTTTACCACACTTTAGTAACTTCCATAGTCACCTTATTTACCTTTTTAATGCCTTCAAATTTCTGCACAAGAGCCCTAGATTAGGGCAGATTTACAGGGTAGAAATTAGGGCGTGATTGAAAGAGAAGAGGAGCTTTACAATAGTAAGTATGGAGTGCTTGGATTTCATTCCCAATGAAAAGTCGGATTCGCAAAGAACGTCTCTTAAAACAAGTACAATGATAGAACAAATTGTTGAGTATTACAAAAGGTTCGAGAATTTGCCCGAGGAGAAAAATCATGGGTATACTCAGAGCAAGCACTTGCAAAGTTTCTGTTCTAGGTAAACACAGAAAGCAATCTCAAAAGGGGCCCTAAAGCTTGTGGAGTAGGAGGAATACACTCTGCAGGAAGACCACAGGCTGGAGAGTTTATGCTGCCTGTACAGGGCACTTAGGCACTGGTGGACCTCAAAACCCAAGTTATGCATAGAAGAGCTTGAGAAATCACATGAGCTTCTCGGCTCCACATAAAAAGAGATTGCAGGCTGGATCCGAAGCAAAGAAGACGAGGTTGCTTATGTAAACACCGAAGATGGCATTCATGTCTTCATGTGGCCGACCAGGGTCCGAAGTGCTCTTGAAAAAGCTTCTTAAGAATATCACTTCACTTGTTTCTGACGTCCAATCATACAAGGATCTCAAGTCTAGAACTGAAGCACTCTTAAAGAAGTCAGATCTTGCTGGCTTATGTACTCCAAAGTATTAACCGAAGAATTGTTAGACACAGTAGCAAGATACGAAATGTACTCCTTTCTGGACGGATTTTCAGGATATAGTGACAATAAATAACAATACTGGGCTTATAAAAGTCTGGTAATTGGAATGAGTACAATCTAAATCTACTATTATGACTACTTTCAGTTGGTGCAGTTGAAGAAAGATGTGGCAGTTGAGGATGGGAGGTTTGTATTTACAGAAGAATCCAGCACATGTGAATTGGGTGCACCCACAGATCTTACTGCACTTGTGATAGAGGGGGTTTATGTTGGGTGGAAGAGATTCTTTCAGCAGCTAGAATCTAAACAAGTTTCTACTGAGCCCCCTTGCAAGCTCAGAAGACTTTCATGAACACGTTTCTACAATAGAAAATGGGGCTTTTAAATCTTTCTGAAATAGAAAAAACAGTTTGAGACTATATTTAATATTTTAATGTATAATATATATGATGAATAGAAGAAGAGTGTGTGCGCATACAAGAACACCAGTCTCTTATATATACTAGTTTAAAAACAGAAGAATATTTAGTTAGATTAAACACATTAGTGATCTAATGAACATTGAAACAAATAAAACGTGATAGAAAGAGCGACACTAACACTGAAACCATACACTAGTTTGAAACACTCGTTATTAATGTGAGATAGAACAGTAGATAGATAGCATATATACGTTGATCTCTACCTAAAAAAGAAATATGATGTAGTCTGTATATGATTCTCAACACTAGAAGCTTGAGCTAGTGATCCATTCATATCCCATATCAGGTGCCTCATGAGTCCTTCTACAAGCTCTGATCCTCTCCATGAACGGAAACGTAACCGATTCGAAACTGGCCAACTTCATGTATCTCTTGTCTACCCATCGCGATATGTAACTTCGTTATCCTCTCAGCTTCAAGCTGAAAACACATTGTTTAAGTCACACATACACACACACACACACACCTGAGGTGGATTTGTGGCCCATGTGTTCATCTCCATATAAGCTCGGTCAAAATCTTCTACTGCTGCACGTTTTCTTTTCATCCATTCTCACACTTAATTTTCTCCTCTTCAGTAGCAATTCCGTCAATGTAGTTCATGACCAAGGCCACATCTTCAACGCTTCTTAGACATGAGAGCAGCATTCTTTTAAGTTAATATAGGCTAAAAAACCCAGAGACCTGTAACGTAGAATATTAGTATCTGGGAGACATGCTTATGATGGCCTTCCGTTGGACGCCCATGGCTAGTCCCACCTTCTGTACATACCTGCAAAAAAATTCGGTTCAATAGTCTCTGTTAACAATATAATCGTATCATATATTATATGCATATTATTCTTCTCGTTCTCTCTGATATATAGAAACAAGTTAATGAATTGTGAGAAAATAAATAAAGAAAAGAAAAAACATCACAGTCAAAGGCTGCTAAGTCCATCGATGCGCAAATGAAAATGTTGATCCTTAATTTCTTTTTATAGGAATCCGACGTGTGAATGTGCTTATATACATTGACCCTTCCATAAGCTAAGCCTAGCCGTGTGATGGTAACCCATTTGCCACGTGGCATGAAACAAATGAACTTCAAAATTGTTATTGTTATTATACTAATTCATTTATCTCACATAAAATCTCCACAAGAGCATATTACATCCTGGAAAACAGCATCCCTACAAACAATACTCTAGCTTCAAAAGTAGCCATGTGACAATCTTGACAAACCCTTGTGTTCTAGCCTCCATATTAACCATGACATATTCAGGTTTAGTATTAAACAATGATATGTTAAAACACCCCACCACTTTAAACATCACATGATAAATTTACTTTGTAATCAAGAACAAACTAATTTATTGTGTGTTACCAAAGTGCAATGTAATCTAGAGCAAAGTTGGGACCCCACAACACCTCTGAAGAGAAGACAACAATGATTGATCTTGGGGATTACTACACTAGAGGAGGAACTTGTAGAGGACCAGGGTGAGAAGGATGAGCCAAAGGAAGTGGAACGGGAGAAAAAGACTAAGGTGATGTAGGAAAGTTGTGCAACTAAGATGGATGTGGATGGGGAGTAGCAAGAGTTGGAAATAGAGTGGGAATTCATTCTAGAGCTGTTACAGTTAATTGAGCCATTACCCACGGTATAGTCTTTAGTGATGGTTCCGTCAGAGGAGGTGTATGCCCCATCGGAAAAGTCACATGACAAGGGTAAGGAAAGAGTAGTTAAACATGTGATTGAGTAGCTAGAGGGGAAGCAAAATGTTCCAGAATCATATTCATTCTAGGATATTTCATGTCTGACGGTTATACCAACAACGAAGGGTATAACTTACAATCTAGCTCCAAGAAGTTTGTGGCAAATTGAATTGGCACAGTGCCAATTCAATTCGCCACCTTGTTAAGCACATGCAGGTATGTATAGTAGAGGTGCATATCATGGTAGTGGATTGTAAAACATGCAAGTCTTTGATTTCTAAGTTGAGAAGAGAGAGCAACGACAGTAGCATTCGGATAGTGGCAAGGAAGCATTTGCATAGAAGGACACGCAAGCCACAAATATTCAAATGTGGTTTGTGCAAATCCTTATGCAACTTCAGCAAGAGGTTGTGAAGTAGATGGAGAGTGGAGGAAACGAAATGCAGGATGCAACACAACTAACTGTGAACCTCTTCAATTATTTGGTGAATGCTAGGTATATCATTAAGGACAAATTTGACATTTAACAATTGATTGTGCAAGTTGTGGAAAATGTTATGGCATCAAAGATGGCGGCAATTCAAGACATAGTTAGCAAAGGGGTGCAGTGCCCAGTGAAGCCACAAACACCCAATTTGGTCGTGGATGTCAAGCCCACTCAAACATCACAGAAGCCGATAACTTTGTTCCAAAGGTTCGTGCAAGCGCGAGACAATAGTACCTAGGATATGACTTGGCCACTCAAACCCTTAGGGGCTAATCATAATTCAGGGTACCCTTTGAAGCCTCCTTAAAGGGTAAGTCACGATGCCTTAGCTTTGTCATATGGGTATGTGCAAGGCATGTCTCCTTAATAGGGCTAGGGCATGAGCCAGACTAGGTCTTTCGAGGCAAGATCCTAAAGTCTACTTGAATTATCCTTTAGTTCTAAAGGACTTAGGGTAGGACCCTAAGTCTCATGCTTATTTGGGCATCTGAGTCAGGCTCTATGGGTTGTTATGTAAATGTAGCGTTGCTAACACAAGGTGTTAATGCCAAATGGCCACATGGTAATCATATATTGCCACGTGTTAACCCTTCAGGTTAAAGCTCTAATAGAAATTAACATTGATGAATTCATCATGATATCAAGTTCATCACATTGCATAAATTAAATAATGAATTTATTATGACATTAATAATATTATTGCTAAATTGAATTTTTAAAATGTAAGTTTATAAATGTTTAATATTTTTTAATTTAAATGTTTAAATCAACAATGGCCCCACTGTTAATTTTAAATTAAAATTAAAATTAAAATATTTAAACTTATAATTTATAAATGTGAGTTTAAAATCAACAATGTGGTTTTAAGACAATTTAATATACATAATGTAATGTATTTAATATAATATTCAAATTTAAACTATGTAACATATGGTATAAAATGAAAAATACACTCTTTTTAGGTTTGAATTATATATGTAAAACTAACCATAAGAGCTCAATATTTTAGTACTATTTATTATGTTTAGTATATGTAAATTGTTGAGACAGTACATCAATCCATAATAGATTTATAGGCTTAAATATGTTTTGGTGATTTATAAATAGAATACCATCTCATTAATATTATTAAAGAGATTAAAAAAAGCAATAGTTAAAATGACAAAAAAGTTAATTAAGTTAGAAGCAATACTAATAAATTCACCAAACATTATAACACTAATCCATTCATTGCTAACAAAGCCCAATGTTATTATTAATTTTAATTTTGAAATGTAAATTTATAAATTTTAATGTTTAAATCAGCAATGACACCCATATTTAAACATGAAAACCCCACTATTGTTAAAATAAAAATAAATACATTTAAATTTATAACTTATGATTTATAAAATTGATTTTAAATCAGCAATTTTTTAATACAATGTAATATACACAATGTATATTTAAATAATATTTTAAATAAAATTATGTAATAAATTATTTAAATCTAAAAGAGTACACTCACTTTTTAAGTTTGAGATTGTGTGTGTGTGTGTGTGTGTGTGTGTATATGTATATATAAAATTATGAAGATCAATATATAGTAATGTTATTTTTGACGTGTGGCGAACGTTGCCCCATAATAGACACATATAAGGTATGTATGAATATATATATGTAACGTGAGTACGAATGTATACGTAATTATATGTGTGTATATATATGCGCATATGTACAAATGAATTTAGGAGATTAAGATTTTTATTAAATATAACGCATATATACTATATAGTTGTTTGCATGTACATAAAAGTAATTGCATACTTATTGGATTTAGAAGAGTAAATTAGAATTTATTCAATACCCAATAGAAATAATAAACATTTTCTAAACCTAACTTTTTATTCTTTACTACTTTCTAATTAAATTACTGAATTATTTATACAGATGACAACTCAAAATTCCGGTTGTATTAATTTTACTGCAATTCAAACATGAAGTAGAAAAGAATAAAGAGCACATAAAACATAACCCCCTTAATCGACACTGTATAACCAATTGACGATTGAAATGGACTTGACAATAGAGACGGAGACAGTACAACAGTTTTGGAAGCAGGAGCATGAGCAGGTGCAAGGGCACCCTTCGGCTGGCGTGGTGGACCAATTGAACGTGGATGTGGTACACCTAAGTTAAAATATGAGAAATTCAATACCTTGTTTTGGTGGAACATGGGGGTGTCATCATCTGGATCCGGTGGGTGTGGAAGGAATTCAAAATCTATATACATCATACGTTAGTGTTACTTCTTCATATACACATCCACACACACTCACTCACTCAGACACACACTCGTTGCCACACACACATGCACAAAAGAATAACTTACTATTAAGGATTTCTAGAATCCTACACAACCATGCAGTAATTTAGTCTCGAATAACAAGAAATGGAGGGAACTGATTATCATACAGTTCTTCGAGACCAACCATATTAGTGCCATATTTTAAATAGTTTGAACAATTTTTCCTTAAGTCAGGAGCGTACCACATAGACTGGATTCGTAAATTTAAAAATAATATTTGAATCACATATGCTATTCCATGTACACTCTAGTAATTTATTAATGTTTACACAAATTGAATCTGGTGTCACTTTCTTGTCCATCTTTAATTACTTGCAATATGTAAATAATTCCCGTGTGATATCTATTTATACTGTACTTTCAATATCTATACAAAGGGCAAAAGGTTTAGAAAATGTATACCTATTTAATAAATATTTTCTTAAATATCAAATACATTTAAGGGTTATTTGTTATAATTATTAATGTAGGACACTCACTTATATGTATGTATGGTATACTCAAATGACATTATATATATATATATATATGTACACATGTTTTTTTTACTTTTGAAAAATCATGCTTGTCCTTTCACTTAAGATGATATACTTTTTAATATGAAAAATGTGATAAAAAAAAAAACCGTTACAAATATTTACCATGTTAAGCAAATTGTATTTTTTATATTATCAATCCTGTATAAGGCATAGTGTTTAAACTTATGTTGCATTTGCATTGAAATTATGTAATAAAATGGTGGTGAGGCTTGCAATGCCTAAGTATGTCCATATTTGTTTGAATGTTTTCCCCATAATAAGCTGTGCAGGAGGATTGTTTTTGTGGTAACCCAAATTATTAGTTTTAATTTTACAAAATAAATTTATATAAATTTTAATATTTTTTTATTTGTATGTTTAAGTCAGCGATGGACATATTTAATATAATATTTAAATTAAATTGTGTAACATACGATTTAAAAATAAAAAATATACTCTCCTCTTTAAGTTTGGGATTGCATTTGTAAAATAACTATAAAATTAAAATATATTAATTTTATTTATTACGTGTGACATATATGAATTGTTGCATTGGTCTATTGTGACCTCTACACCCTTAAACTTTATACCTACAAAGATATACAATGCCTACGTATAAAACAAAACGTCCATGGATATATATATGCGTGAATATGCAATACGCTTAAATGCATGTATATATAATGAGGAAATATGAAAAAACCATTTTCTCTTAATCTATGTAAATGTTTATAAACATGCATTTATGCACGTATACAATTGAATGCATAACTTGTACATTGGATTTCGGTGTGAATATGCATTTTATAAAATCTTTGCCGAATATATATATATATGTGTGTGTGTGTGTAATGAACAACCATTGCTATTGTATCTGCAGACATATACATCTATACATATGAAAGAAAAAATACCTCGTCTACAACAACGTAGGTCCATTCGTAGTGTCTCAGAAAAGAGACATCTGCCATGTGGACTTCGTACGATGTAACAATGACCGGTAGATCTGTGCATGTGCTTGCATCTTTTCTCAGCACGCTGCTCCTTTGGGCCGTGGTAGAGTAATGACTGCATGGTCGGACACCATCTGCAAATAAAAGCATAACTTTAGATACTTATATATTTTCTAGTCTCTATATTCATTTCATGTCTCCCTAAACACACAAAGCCTAGAAAGATATAAACAGAGAAGTACAATAAATGTCACTTATTTATATCAAAAAGTTTTCTTTGCCTATGCAACAAGCGCAGTCTGTCCGTTTACATATTTAGATATATAGCTAGGGTACATAAATAAGATGTATACATACATAATAAATGAAATAACGAACCTTGAGATTTCGTTAATCCAATTTGCAAGAGTTGATAGGGGTGCACAAATAAGAAAAGGACCCTTTACACTGTTGCTCATTAAATGAGCGAGAAATGTGATGGTCTGAACAGTCTTCCCGAACCCCATCTGATCAGCAAGTATACCGTTCACTCCGTTTTGGTACAGTCCAATCATCCACTTGACCCCTGTCGCGAGATTATTATACATATAAACACACAAATACATATGCACATACATGTTTATATTGACATCAGACACATATACATACGGGTTTATGAATGCAGAGAGGTATCACACGTATATACTTGTATACACTCGCTTGATACATGGACACCTTGGGTTTCAGAATGATATGTATATGTACAATTTACATATATGTTTATACATAAACATAAGTATATACACCGACCAACATATGTATACATACACGCATAAAATCAGCGTGCTTATATGTAGATGTAGTATATGTATAACTACGTACTGTGTTATCCTCATTCATCTCATCCATTCTCTCGTGCAGAAACCCTGAGTAGCATTTGGTCTTGTTTAGTATCGAGTTTGCTTCGCAAACATTTGACGAGGGTCGCCCGTCAAGCTTCTCGTCCTCGTTCATTCGCTCTTCTTCTAATTTCTTCTCTACTTCGACCATTGCTTCTGTTAATTCTCCGTTTGTGTATATAAATGTATACGTACGTACATGTGTGTTGTTTTGGTTTTTTTTATTTATATAGGTCGTGGAAGGAGGACGACACTGAAATGGAGAAAGGACGTTTTAGAGAATATTCTTTCGGATACTGGTGGAATAAAGGATCATTTGACGAATGTATTAGAGAAAGTCAAACTAACAAACATGCACGGATATATGAAAATAGGATGTTATTTAAAACTCATATTTAAACTCATTTTTTAAATTAACTAAGGTGCGTGCGTGCGTGCGTGTGCGCGTTTGTGTGCTTAATATTATAAACTACAAAGTGTATATTTTTAAGATGTGGTATAATTAACTTTTATTTATTTTGTATAGCTGGATTTAAATAATGATGGGCACTTGGTGAGGGTATATTCCTGGAGAATTTTCCGAGATTAAAGTCTCTTAGTTGTGACATGAACAGACTGACTACTACGTTAAGACGTGCATCTGTGGGATTGGAATACTCTCTTGAGCATTTATCAGCCAGAAATAATTTTATAACTGATTTTTCTGACCTTGGGTAAGTCTAGCTCGCAAACACACGCACATACATACATATGTGTGTGTGTGTGTGTGTACATGTCTGTGTATATACACATATCTTTTAATGTAGTAATTATATTATAATGTTATATGTATGTGTGTGTGTATGGAGATACACCTGGATGGGAACGACATATGAGAGAGTAGCCCTCCAAGAACTCTTTAAACAAGCTTAGGGAGCTGAGATTAATCTGTAATAGGATTACTAAACTGTCTATACTTTGAACTCTTTGTCCAAGCCTTCAGGTATAATTTATCAGGATAATATACATGAATGTTTAATATATTTATAATATATAAATATATATTAACAAATATAGCGTAGGTGGATTGGGATCAAATCAACTTGTTACAATGGGAGGTCGCCACAGAAATGGACTCACTGGCTTGAAACATCTTCGAGTATTAACTTAAGTAACATAAATAAAATTTTATAATCAATTACATATATTTTTGTATACATATATGTACACTAAATGCGTGCGTGTGCGTGCGTGTTGTTGGACGTGGGACAAAACAGGCTAAAGGGACGTAGTTTATGGGAATCATTGAGAAATTGCCCATTGTTAATCTAACTTGTTGCTTCAAGAAACAGGTAAATTTAACTTCCTATATTCTTTTAATTATTTAAATAATTAGTTTTATAAATATATAGAAAGATAGATAGTACATTATTCATTTAGCTATATTAATTTATAAATTCAATAAAATATAAAAATCTCTGTACTCTATCTATATTATAAAAAACGTTAAGATATAATTTTTATTTAATAATCCTCTTTTTAATGAAATAAATTATAGTTAAATTATGTATTACACAGGTCAAGAGAGATGTGGTTAATTGGGAATGCAAGCTTGGATGCCCAATTTACAAAGATTATATTTACAGGATAACTCTATTGAAAAGCTTGAATCATTGTATGGATGCCCTGCTTTAGAGGTAATTAATATAATTATTTAAATAATTAATATATTACCTACTAATATACTGTCTATAGTAATGTTTTAATGGCTTCTTACTTTATTACACTAATACATAGATATTAATAACTTATTGTTTTAATTTAACATTATCTATAGTACTTGTTTATATAACTATTTTTTATAATTATATCTTCTTCTAATTAACTTGACTTAAGTCATTAAACTTTACATTATAGTTTATATTACTATCATTAAGAAAATTGAGTATATTTAATATTTAACATTCAAACTTAAGGGGTGCTTGTTCTAAACATAAAATTGTGAAGATAAATAGTTATGCATTTGAAGAGAGAAAGTTAATTATTAATGATGTTTTAATTGTAAATATAGAGGTCTCACAATAAATTTGTTTTATGTAGATTTAAATTCTTAAACTTATTTGTTTTAAAGATATTATTGTAATCTAACAATAATTTTATTTTATGTAGATTTAAGTTGTCGTGGTTTCTTGTTTTAGAGATGGTACTGTTTTTTATTTTTTATTATTCGCTTATTATGTAGGTGTTGTTTATCATTATCTCTTCTTAATATTCACTACTCATTTTGTTATAATAAACGGCATAATTTTGTATTAGCATATCTTTATGTATAAAAAGAAAACAAGACTAGTTCATTAGTCAAAAGTGACTCTCCTATCGTATAAAATGCAACTTTAAATTAAGTAAATTAGACTTGTTTTTATTAAAAAGAAAACATGTCTCATTTTGATGTGTATATATAATATGTTTTCCCTTATGAACATATACATTTTTTTTGGAATCAATAAGACTTCTTGAAATATATTTAGGTAATATTTTAATTAATAAAATTTAAAATATAATAAAAACTCTTTTTTTATTATATCCTTTTACATATGTAACATACCAAATTTAATAACAAAAAATAACTCTTATAATTTAAGAAAATAAAACAAATGTTATTTATTTTACATGCTTGTTTTCTGTTAAAAGTGAGTCTTCTTTTTTATAGAAAAACTCATGACTTAATTAAATAGAGGAACAAAGCTTATTCAGAATATTATTTACAATAATTATAAAAATAAGTTCAATGCATTTAGACATAATTTTATGTTTAAGTTTGTGTTCTATATGCATGAAAACATGAACAGAAATTAACACTTATATTAATAATACATCAAAGCGATTTTAATCTAAATTTAAACAAAAAACGATTAACAAATTACTTATAAATAAGACCAATTAATATTGTATAGAACACACATCTATAATATATAAAGAATAAATGTTAATACATATATAAGTTGCATATATTTTAAGTTAAAAAAAGAATCTTCCTTAGTAAGTATAAAGGACAATCTAATGTTTAAAATAAATTCATTTTTTATTAAGGATCCATATATAGGTAAATATATATAGCTTAACAATTATATATACATATTGGTAAAATATTTATTAATAAAAGAAAATATTAATGGAAAATAATATATTTCACCTATATATATAACATAGGTGAAACTTAAACCACTAATGGACCCTAAACCCTAAACCCTAAACCAGAACAAAATTAATCTAAACTATGAACAAAATTATATAACTTTTTGAAAATAAATAGCACTATTAACATGGATTATGATTTATGATTTCAACACACTTTTATTTTCTTATATAAAATAGATATACTAGCCTTATGAAACAAAACTAGGAAACTAACTTAATTGAGAACAACTTAAAATAAATAAAATATTTCATTATAAAAACTAAATTGTCGAGATTAATAAGAGAAAGCATTTCACAAAGAAGTATTCAGGGTTTGGCATTCTGTATTTTCCAAAGTACCAAAAACATGAAATTATTAACTAAAAACCTTATATCGAGAACATTGTGTTTTCTTTAAGTTTTTTTTTTAAAAATAAATTCCACATAAATAGTATTTTCTAAAGGTATATAATAATATATTCAAGTGTTTTTTTAAAGTTTTTTAAAGTTTTCTCTTATTGAGAACATGTTTTAGTAAATTCACGGTGTTCTTGTATTTCAAGAGTTTTTTACGAGTTACAAAACCATGGAAGTATTAACTTTTAACAAATTTAAAGATAACTTTTTCAAAATCATGTTCACAAAGTAATCTTATTTTTTTAATGTCATTTATATATGAAAACTATTGAACTGTATTAAAAACAATACAACTTTTTAAAAATGAGCCTACTTATAACATTCAATTTTCATCAAACAACATAACGAATAAGAAGAACATGCAATTGGGGTTTAAATTATGATAAAACCACCCTAGTGTTGACCAATTTTTACATATTAACTTTGAGGTAGGTTTAGGGTAGCTGGGCCATTAAGTTAAAATTAGTAAGCCTTAGTAATTGGAATGGCATTTTGTGGCTAACTTACATAAACATGAAACATAAGGCGACCTTCATCACATATATTAAATAGAGTGATCAATGTTATATACTTATAAGAGTTTTTTGGTTTCCTTCTTCCCCTTTAATTAGTCGTGTTATTAAATAATTAAGCCCACCAACATGTGAACATGTGTAATTAGAATTTATATTTATTATCATTTTAACCTTTAAATTTGCCCTCCATGTAGCTATAAAGTTGAAGGGTGTAGAAGTCACAATAGACCAATGCAACAATTCATATATTCCACACATAATAAATAGAATTAATATATTTTAATTTTATAGTTAATTTTACAAATGTAATCCCAAACTTAAAGAGGAGAGTATATTTTTTATTTTTAAATTGTATGTTACATAATTTAATTTAAATATTTATTAAATGCATTTCATTATATATATTACATTGTCCATTGCTGATTTAAACATGCAAATCAAAAAATATTAAAATTTATATAAATTTATTTTGTAAAATTAAAACTAATAATGATGATCTAAGTTTGGGTTAGCAATCCTCCTGCACAGCTTGTTATGGTGAATACTATACTGGTAAAGTCAGAACATTCACTTATTCAGGGACCAGACCAGTACGAAGTTCGAACCTCGTAACTAAAACCCCCAAGTAGTTCCCGCTAGGGTTCTTTAGAGGGAAAGCACGGCGCCTCGGCTATGGTGCGTCACGGCAGGCTGTGTAGATCTTGCTCCGCTAAATCTCGAGGCGCCAATGCAGCTCCGTTGTCAGGTTTGGATTTCTATGGATTTTCCTTGATTTTGGAGTGATTCTTGTGTTGTTTTTCATCGATTCTAGTGTGACATTCGTGTTCTTTATGCTTCTTTCCTGCATTCTTGCCAGGATGATACACTGGCCGGCCGTCAAGGATCGCTTCGAAATCCAAGGTTAGGCTGTTTTTTTTCGATGCTTTCTGTGTTTTCAGAGTGATTTTCGTGTTTTTCATCGATTTGGGTTCTTAATGTTCTTTGCAATGTGTGTGTATGCATAGAGAACAAAAAATTGATATATACTTTTGTCCTGATTCAATGCCAGGATGATCCGTCGGCCTTCGAAATCTAAGAACAAGGTAGGATTAAACATTTTCCCCTCGCAGTCTAATGTGTATTTTTTTCAGGATACTGTTTTCAAGGAGCCGTCAAAAGTCGCTTCGAAATGTAGAAGCGCAAAGGTTGAGACATTTTCCTATCTATATATACATATTTATATGTATACACACATAAATGTACGGTGCTGTTTGTAAGTACTTTGTTTTGTTGCTTATAACCTTGCATTGTTTACCAGGATGATGTTTCCGCTGCTTCCTCAAAGGCGGCGAAGCCGTTTGTTGCTGCTAAAAGCGCAAAGCAAGACGAGGTAAGAGACATATACACACATATGCACTATATGTGAACTTTATTCTTTTCTGTTTCATCTGATTCAATCCGCCATATAGGTTATTTATGAAAAGGTTAGAGGACAGTAGAACACATGGAAAGGTGTGCGTACTGTGAATTTTACTTTTTAAAGAGCGTAATGACCCCTTCTTTACTTAGCTTTTCTTAAAGTAAAGTCAGAACATCCATTTATTCTTTAACTTTTAGATATACACAATATAAATCAGGCTTTCCACGAGAGTGGTTCTCGATGTGTATATGTAAACAGATTTGTGTCCGTATGTGCATCCGTATGCGTATCTGTGTTGTCTATGCATGTGTAAGATCCTTTTGCATGCTAAACTTCCTTTTATATGAACGTAATAAATCTTTATATAGACAATCTATTATTTTTCTTGTAGGGATAAATATATACATATCTTTGTGAATGTATATATCTATACATATATACACACACACATACGTATGCATCTTTCTCTCTCACGCACGCACGCAGACCTTCTGTAGCAAGTGTAATCACATCAGAAATCGCCGGTGGGGTTGGATGACGCAAACCCGACTTCAGTGGCTTCCCATGCTATTGAGGAAGACCCTCCGAGCTTGTCATTAGTGAAGAGCAGCCCAGAGAGGCTGCTCCATTTTGACTTTGATGTAACACAAGCCCGGAGGCAAGTCCCTTAGATCCAACTACCTCCTCCATCCAATCGTCTTTGTTAAACTGGAGAAAGGAGACACCCAATACCCTGTGTTTTATGGACATCCAGAGGAATGTGCAGGTGAAAATTTGATATAAACTCAGCTACTGATTTCGTCATGGACCACGCCGGCCTGAACATTACCTGAACAACAAAACAATGATGTCACCTTAGACACCGTTTCGATTGAAATAATTCACAAGTTTATTAATAAAACCATGGCATACATTTATAGAAAAACAATGATAAAAGACCAACTTAAACTAAAAGAACAGTACTTGACCGACTCAAGATAATTAATATTTGCGACTGCCAACTGCTAATATATATTTTTTTTCATTCGAGATAAACGTATAAGATTTTGTATTTCTCTGTAAATCATGGCACTAGATTATTCACTTAAGTAGTTCAGCTGTAATTATTTTCTTCTTGTTTGTATATATATAAGCACAAGTGTAGTATATATGTGCTTATGTGACATCCTGGCTGGTACCATTAAACTTCCTATTAGGTTCGTGTGCGCACCCGGGTAGCACTTCTCACTTTGAAGTTGTTGCACTTGTTGTGAAAGCATCAGTTTTTGCCTTTCTCTATCTTACTACTCCTCAATGTTGATGAGGTTTTTTTTTTCCACCAACCTCTTTGTGTCTAACACTAACTACTAGTTCTCTTGCTTCTAATTATTAAATTTCAATTCAATTCGGATAGCACACAATTATAATTTTATTGAGTTACCATGGTTATTACCATAATAAAATAAAAATTTGATTCAAATTTTAGAACTCTAGTTCAAATGGTTAAAGCAGAATCTAAGAACATAATATAAATTGAAATATAGAATTTTATGTATGAATGAAAAGCGGAAGTCAAATATATAATATAAATTAAAATATAAAATCTTATGTATGAATGAAAAGTAAGAAGAAGAATAAAAAGTAATTACTTAAACACAAGAACATCTCACAGATTATGTTAATCAAAATACTTTTATACTCATCTTAAGTCTCTCTTTATATATTGCTTTGAAGAGATTGGGCCACACCTTTTAAATGGAATATGTTGGAATGCATGTTTAGTATATTGCATGTGTAACTAGATTTGGGACATTAATAATGATTGCATAACACTTGCTGTATAAACTTATTGTGTAATGAATATCCTTTAAATATTGCAACACATTAATTCCTAATACATATTTTAGTATCAAAAACATCAATTTATTTTGATAGTTCATGAAAACCTTTGGTTTGTAAAAGACTTGATGCTTATTTTAAATTATATAATTGTTGAAATATATTGCATGAACCTTTAACTTTCCCAGTACAATGTAATGGTCATTCATTTAATATATGTTACAATATTAATAAAATGTGCAAAGACAACGATGATGCAAAGGGTTGTGGCACACACATGGGTTTAAAAGAGGAGGAAGGGAGGATTGCAAATAATGAATCAGTTTTTTGTGTTATTATAAATTAATTATTTCAAAAGCTCCTCCATTATAATCACATGAAAAGGAAGTAAAAAATATGAAATGGAATGAGAAAAGCAAAATAATGCCAGATTAGGAGGAAGATTTACAAGGTAGAAATTAGGGCGGACAATTTGTAGTAATAAGTATGGAGTGCTTGGATTTCATTTCAATGAGAAGCTGGATTGGAGAAGAACGTCTCTCAAAACAAGCACAATAATAAAAAAAGATTATTAAGTATTACAAAAAATTCGAAAACTTGCTAGAGGAGAATAAATATAGATCTCTCTTTTGTACTTCTTAAACTTTATTTTGTATTGCATAACTTTAATTTCCAACTTTCTTAAAGCCCTTTTTTCATCCTTCTTATTTCCCTCTAAACACAGTCTATGTATAGAAGAGCTTGAGAAATCACATGAGCTTCTACTCGGCTCCATGCAAAAAGAGATTGCATGCCGGATTCGAAGTAAAGAAGACGAGGTTGTTCATGTGAACACCAAAGATGGTGTTCATGTCTTCATGTGGCTGACCAAGGTCCGAAGTGCTCTTGAAAAGCTTCTTAAGAAGATCACCTCACTTGTTTTCAACGTCCAACCATCTCAAGTTTAGAACTGAAACACTCTTAAAGCTGGGAAAATGTTTCTTTCTTGAATTTGAAAACGTACATCCTTTCTTGGACGGGAACGGCCGCAACAGTCGATCTTACTGGATTATCTACTTTAGAGTGTTGTTATGCCATTTCCTAATGTTTTTCTAGTCAATCGAGATGCTGACTATGGCCTTCTTTCGTTTGTGGCTCAGGTCTATTACTACAACTGCACCCAATTGGTGCAGTCGAGTTGTAGCAAGGGAGATGTAGTTCAGGATGGGAGGATTGTATTTACAACAGATGTGAATTGGGTGCGCTTACTGCACTTGTGATAGAGGGTTGGGTGGAAGAGATTCTTCGAATCTAAACAAGTTTCTACTGAGCCCCCTTGCAAGCTTAGAAGACTTTCATGAACCATTTATAAAGGGAGCACACAAGTAAAATAGGCTTCAATGTTTTCTGAAATAGAAAAACATGCTTGATTGAATATTATACAATTTGAGTATATATATATATATATATATTTTCATTCATTATTTTACATTTGATTTCTCCTATTTGATAAAAACTTCGTTAATGTAGTTCATGACCAAGGCCACACCTCTTAAACCTGAGAGTGAAAAGCATTCTTTTAAAGTTAATATGGGTTAAAAAATAGAGATGTCAACTAACCTGTAACGCAAAATATTAATATTTGTGGCATCCTTATGATGCTTTTGTCTGATATAGAAACAAGTTAAATAATCGCAAGCAAACAAAAGAAAAAACAAATATAAGATGGTTAACGTAAGACATTAATCAGATGTTAACCCTCGTCTAACTGTTCATCATTCCCTATAGACATTGAATGGCATCCACTACAGATGCCGGTGAGTGTATCCCATCTACCGTGCTGCACAAATGAAAATGTTGCCTTGAATTTCTTTCTATAGACAATTGTCCACAGGTGAATGTGCTTATAAACTTCACCGTTTGATTTCCCACGTAAGATAAACCTAGTCGTTTGATGTACCACGTACAAGTAAAACATTTGCCCCCGAACATATTATAAAGTAGCATATAAGACGTGTATATACTATATATAATATATATTACAGTACATATGCAGGATGGTGACGTTGCCATGCCATATATGCCACGTGCCAACTATATATTAAGTTTTTCTTTTTAATACATAGATATCTTCATTTTCAAATTACATCCTTTTGCATCTTCTTTCAATTATTTTTATCTTTTATTTTCATTTGTTCTTTTTTCATGACATTGAATATGGAGGGAATTTTATATCCTTGCATTTATTATTAATACATAAATCGAGCTGTTAAAACGTTATATATTATCCTTTTGATCCGCTTGCTGTTAACTCTGCAAATCCAAGATTTATATAAAAAATTTAAAATGATTCATGAATGATTATATTATTTTAATGTGATTATTTAATATCATGGTTGGTATAAGAAATGTGCACTTTGAAAGTGTTTCATATGATTACGAATTAAGGTTGAATTATCAAATGATGCTTTTTAATCATTATATGTAATGAATATATTATGCACTTCAAAAATATCCTAATATGCTAGAATTAATCAAATTTAATAATATGCTAAAATTTGATATCATATGGTCAATTGTATAACCTGAATTATTTAAATTCATTCATGTTCTTCATGATGCCCTTAAATATGTATTTTAATATCATTTTAAATCACTTATCAAATAATCTTAATTAACTTAGTCATATATGGTTATTCAACTTTTTAATCTAAAGTGAAAATATGGTTATATAATTTCTAAACCTTTTGCCCTATGTATAACTATAGAAACTACGCAACATCTCCTCAATATAAATAATTTCACACAGGAATTATGAACATATCACAAGGAATTATTTACATATCACAAAGGATGAACAAAAAAGTTACAAACATCAACAAAATATAGGAATTTACATGGAATAACATATGTGATACAAATATTATTTCTAAACTTACCAATCCGCCTCCGTGATGTGCTCCTAATTTAAGGAAAGGTTGTGTAAACTATCTAAGATATGGCACCAACATGGTTGGTCTTAAAGAACTGTGTGATAATCAATTCCCTTCTCATTTCCAGTACTGTTGTGCCGTCTCCGTTTACATTACTAAATCCGTCTTAGTCGTTAACTAGTTACACATTGTCAGTTAAAATTATATTTTATGTCCTTTTCTACTTCATATTTGAGTTGTGAAATTAATAAAACCAGTTTTTATATATATAAATAATAGATTGGGTTTAGAAAAAAGTGAGAAGGAAAAACAAAATGGATGAAAAAAAGGCTTTTAAAATATTGAAAATTAAAGTTATGTAATACAAAATAAAATTTAAGAAATACAAAAGAAAGGTTTATAATTTATTCTCTTATGGCAAGTTTTCAAAATTTTTATAATATTCAACAATCTTTTTATATTATACTTGTTTTAAGAGACGTTATTCTTCAATCCGGCTTTTCATGAAAGCACTTCATATTTACTTATACAAATTTAATACTTACTAATACTTATTAATACTCCATACTTACTAATACTTATACAAATTTAATACTTATTAATACTTATTAATACTCCATACTTACTAATACTTACTAATATGAATATAGAAAACTAACTTAATTGAGAATAGCTTAAAATAAATAAAATATTTTCATTATAAAAACTAAATTATCAAGATTAATAAGAGAAAACATTTCATAAAGAAATACTCAAGGTTTGACATTATGTATTTTTCAAAATACCAGAAACATGAAAATACTTAACTAAAAAACTTTTATCAAAAACATTGTGTTTTCTTTAATGTATTTTTAAATAAATTCTACATAAATAGTATTTTCTAATATAAATACATTCATGTGTTTTTAAATTTTTTTTAAAAGTTTGTCTTATTGAGAACATGTTCTAGTAAATTCAGTATTATCGTATTTTAATGATAAAACCCTAAAAATATTAACTTTTAATAAATTTAAAAATAACTTTTTCAAAATTATGTTCACAAAGTAGTCTTATTTTTTTAATGTCATTTATATATAAAAACTGTGTTGAAATCAATACAACTTTTAAAAATAGGCCTACTTATAACATTTAATTTTCATCAAATAACATATCGAACAAGAGGAACAGACCTTGCTTCTCATCAACTACAATTTTTAAATTTTAAGTCAACCCAAAAATATCATTTAAAATTGCGGAATGAATCTAATCAATTCAAATTGCATGATCGACAATAACATATTGAGTTTGATTAATTCTAGCATATATGTGAAATGGGTATACTACTACATTCTAATTACATTATGCGATTCAACAAAGCATTGTTATTTGATATACTGTATAATAAAATGTTGCCTCTTTGTGTGTGTGTGTGTGTGTGTGTTTTTATATGCAAATAGCACTCACGACATTTCCAACTATTCAATATAAATGTTTCAGGACCTTGTAGTACACGTATGTATTCCTGTAACGTGCATATGATTTACTTGGATAATTATTAAAGCAGACCATGCTAATTGTGTATTACAAAGGAATTAAAGTATAAATATATACAAGTATCATAATGTAAATCTATGATTTTATTACACTGATGTGTATATTTTATGTGTATACATTATGATCATATTACATTGATATGCATATCGTGTATATATCGTGATTGTATTTATATTTATATTCATAACTTTTATACATGTGACTATATTTATGATATGTTTTTTTCGAAATTTTTTAATATATCCTAATATGCCGCAAACCGATATAAAACAGTTATATTGCAAATGTAAAATGACTTCATAAATATATAAAATTGATACTGAAAACAACATAGTAATGCCAGGAAGGAAATTAATAGGTTTATTAATCTTATTAAAAAGACAGAGACAGGGGTATTTTATATTACCTTATATGATATACAATTTATAATAGATAACAAGTATATTAAATGATTCTGTATTAAACTGACACATACTTTACATGGACATGTACAACATGTCTTTATATTTTACACATACGTATGTACGTACCTGGAACCAATCAATAGTGCAGCAGTTGACTGAGGGAACTGCCTTAAACGATTGTCCGACGGGGCTCATACAGAAAACCAAGTGTAACTTCTGCCTACACTGCTCAACAAAACCTCCACTGCTCCATTGGGGAATCCAACTCCTTACCAGCTCTGCGTATGATTGCGTATAATCTTCACACACACACACACACAAACACAAAATACCTCTCCAGAGTTCAACAAGTTGTTTAAGTCTTCAACAAATCCTTCGTCTGTAATTTGTGTATCCATTCAACTTTGGTATAACTTTTGCTAATTTCCACCTAAAACAAATAATTTAAATCAGTTCAATAATTATGTGCATGTATAAATAAGCATGTTCAGAAATGTATACAGTGCATATTCATATTCAGCAGGACGTACACCTAGAGAGAGAGATAGTATATAGATGAATGCACGAATGGACATATATAATGAATATATACTATATTTAGTACATACATACCTAATGGATATAAATAATGAATGTTTAAGAATATATTAAATATTAAAAATTACCTGAAAAACTTCCATAGCAGAAACAGAAGCTGCAAGCCGTGTTAGACTCTGTCTACCACTTCCACCGACACCAACTAAAAGCATATGACCTCCGGGTTGTCTCAATACACGGCAGATTCTTGACACGTGTTCAACTGCAAATAAGAAGATAGCCAAGTTCATCGGTCTCTACTATAATCCCTTAAGTTAAGCTAATGATCTCTGGCACGTCTATTATCTCTAGATTCCACGTCCTCGTTCATATAGGCTCCGAAAAAACACCTATTTAAAAACAAACTTTAAAATATAATAAAACAAAAGACTTATTATAAAGTATACACATTAGCACAACATCAAACACATATTAACAGGATACAGTTTACATATAGATATGCATAACATATTATACTATATATTTACAGTATTTACCACGCAGTTATAAATTTTATATATTTTGTGTGTGTGTGTGTGTGTGTGTGTTATAGACTCTAGATTTGCTAATGTAGTTATTATTATTAATTATTATTATTATTGTTATATATACCTTCGCATTTCATTTTGCCGAATAACAAATTCCCCCTCATGCAGAGATGTGAAAAGAGTTCATCAAAGTCCTGCTTAAAGCGGGTTTGCACGAGCTGTTTTAAATAACCAAGTAGCCAATCACGATCCTGATCATCCACGAGCCTGTCGTAAAATACACGTAGGACTTCGTGTACCCATAGTCTTACGTGTTGCCTTGCCCCTTCTCTTCCTAGTGGCACCTTTGAAGCATCTTGTAACATCATACCCTATAATATATACTTTATATGAGGATATACATTATATATAGGATATATATATATATATATATATATATATATATATATATATATATATATATAACTATATACAATTACATATACACAACATATACATACATCTATTGTGTGCGTCTGTACTGTATGGAATACATATACTACATATTATGCATATACAAAATAGACGAATATTTTATAACGCAAAGACTAACCTGTATAACTTTGGCATAATCTCGAAGATTAAATGTATAATGGGATTTAGTTGGGGTTGGAAGCAGTTTTGCTTTAGACTCGTTAAACACATCCATTGTGGCGTTAATTACTGTAGATATTGTACGTCCTTTGGAAAATCATTATTAATTGTTAAGTGCCAATTGAGTATTGTATTGAATATCAGCCGTAGAGAGTCTTCAGCCACCTAAAATATATAAAAATATACAAATTCATAAATATAATATATGTATTTTACTTTTGTTTAGCTCTCTCTCTCTCTCTCTCACACACACACACATATATACGAGAGAGAGAGAGAGAGAGAGAGACCTGAGCAACACCAACTGTGTTGAAATGACGTAGAAATCTTTGAGTGACAAAGTTTCTGCAGAAAAAGTGTGTATGTTATGTATATGCGTCTGTATTATGTATATTACAAGATACAAAATCCAAAGATAGATTCACACACACACACACATTACCCATGCCAGTTATAAACAACACGTCTACTATTTTACGAAACACATTATCACGTCCGTACCACCCATCATGGTCCATATACTGTCTTAGTAGCTCAATAGGTGGTTGAACTCCGTACACTTCAGGCTGGAAAAAATATAGATATAATATCAATATTCTAGATGTGTGTGTTCATACCCATGTTCATAAGTGTGTAGGTATATATAGACAAAATTAATTGATTGAGAAAGAGAGAGGTTTATTGCTATACCATGTTCTACTTCATCATCATCAGGCATCATTTTTGCATATAGTTCTACATGTTTCTCCGGTACCCATAGCTCATATCCTGTAATAAAAACCTTCATAACTATAACTATAACTACACACACACACAGACACACCATACAGTCACGCACATACTCACGTGTGGGTGTAGATATAAAACCTATATAGAGATGTGGATTTATCTATTATCTATAGAGATATCTGTTCCCTCCCTCCCTCCATCTCTCTATTTATATAAAATGTATATAGTTCGTCTTATACATAGTTGTTTGTCGAAACAATGCTTTACCATTTGTACAGAATATGTATATATGTATTTTGTGTGTTACAGTTTCTTCGTCTTTGATTCTTCTACTTTTCAACTGTTATTTACTGTTTTGTGTCTAGATAAATAATGATGTGATAGATCTATATACGACCGAGTTATAGTTATTTAAAACAACTATAAATGAATTTAAAGAATCACAAATAAATTTCACAGGCATAGACGTCATGAAGTTATGTATGTATATATATATATATATATATATATGATGTACAGGTCAACACTGTATCATTTGTATGTAACATTCTACATATGTATGCACATGTCTGAGAATGTATTAATAAACGTAAGGACTGTATATGTATGACTTTAAAATACATGCATATTTAATATGCAATTAATTAATTTAACATAGATGTCATATTTACCTCCTGCAAATAACCACTACTGTAAAGCATAATCTTGCTAATCATAGCATAATCAGGAACCATCATAGCCACAGTATCCGGTAACTCACTTCGTCCGGCATATCCAGGGTTCATGGTAGCGAACACGTTACACGTAGGCTTTAAGGTTAACTCTGAATTCAAACTTGTAACTTTTTAAGCTATCAGAGTTTTAACCCAAAGGGCCAACACGTGGCAACACGTGGCTATTCATATATTAGCTTATAAAGTAATGTGATATATATATATATATAACAATATATTTTATTACACCATAATCATATATTAACCTTACGAGATCGATACATAAATAAGTACTGCATTAGCTTATTATAGCAACACAGCATAACAATATAGTATGTATTGGAACGGCATACGCACGCACACACACACACACAACACACACATCAGTACATATTACGAGATTACTATAGTCATATTATTAAAGCATAAGAGTAATATATAGTTCTGTCAGCCTATTAATATCATCACCATGGTAGTAATCCGATACAACGTCAGTATTACTTATATATATTATTTACAGTAAATAGGGTATTCTTCTATTAGAACCTATATCATTGTAAACACATACACAAATGTACGTGAATATATATATATTATCTGTGTGTGTGTTGTGTGTGTGTGTGTGTGTAAATATACCTGTTGTGCAACCACTGATAACACTTCAAGATCAATTCAATTAAATTCATCAAAGCATGCCCATGCGCCAGATGCTGCTGCAAGGCCTTTAAAAAACTTAGCCATTGCTAAATAATCAAGACTATCACTGCAGTTGAACACTACACATTGCCTTGCTAATGCCTGAAACATTAACATATTTATATATAAATACATTCATATAAATTCCATGTGTATATATGCATGTATGTGTATGTGTAAAACAGTCAGCTTACACACACATATACACGTACCTTAGCTAAATCTTTTCTAGTTTCTGTTTACCAGTACCAGCAGGACCCTCAGCTGCACCCCCATATTAAGATGTATAGCACCCATAAGTGTCCGATAACACCTGTCATAATATATGCATAATATTATGTATACACATATGAAGCATATATACATGTATGTACATTTGTCTATGTTTATATACTATGTATACATGTCAACTAAGGCATATTTTTAAAATATATCTAATATTAACCATAAGACATTACTAATATATTTTAATTCTTACCGATTATTATTTTTTAAAACAGAATATAATACCATTCAACTAAGGCAATACACTGCACCTGTCAGTCAGGGGAGTGATAACCAGCCTACTAGAGTTGCCCAAATACTCATATCCATACTCGACCCCGGCATTCATCATCCGTACAAAGCAGGTATCTTTCTCCCAGTATATTCTCAGTTGGCTTTGCCAGAGAAAGTCTGTCTCTTTTTCGACATTTGCTTTGACCAGGATTGTGACCACGTCCCTTGCGTGCACGTCCATGACCACCAACGCACTAAGCGTGGCACGGTTAAGCTTTGTTAAGTTTCCTCTCACCTGTTAATAGAAATATGTGTCATATGTGTGGATATGCATGTGCGTCTGTGTGTGTACATCCATGAATTTGTGTTCCCCTAAACCCTAACTAGTTTAAAGTGTATGCGTGTGCGCGTGTGTGTCAAATGCTTACTATTTTTAATTATATGCTCGTAAGTATGTATGTCACATACTAACCACACACACACACAGGTTGCAACGTTTATTATGTGCAGTCTAGCATGCATCTCTCGTGTGTTAGCAAATAGTAATATGTGTATGTGTACGTAAACACAAGCATACGCACGTACATATTGACATACATAGACACATTGTGTGCGGGTGTAAGTATGTACCAAGTTCACAATCCTTCCAAGTTGCTCCGTACATGTTTTTTCACAATTGGCAACGGCAGGTCCACCTTTAACAATGCTTTCAATACATGGTTGTTCAAGATTTAACTCATGGTTGTCCAATACAATGTTATCACACTCTCACTCATTCACGCACACGCACGCACGCACGCACACACACATATATATAAGAGATACCTTTGAGAATGCTTTCTGTGACCATCGTTGTCCAATATATGGCACTCACAACAAGAACAATCTGTCCAGGCCAGTCTAGAACCCATTTTTCACGTGGAGTTTCTGCATATGCTACAACTGAGCTTGCACATTGTTCTTGTAGTGACTGTAGCATGCCTTCCTCTACCTAAACAAATAAAACACACATAATTACACATGTATTTACTTCTGTATACATATGTCTATGAGACAGAGAGAGCTGTATATTTGTGCCTCTATAAGTCTCTTAGGGAAACTCTCTCTCTCATCTATCTATCTATATTCATCAAGCAGTATTAACAAGTACATATACGCTTATGATACAAGAAACATACTTGTGACTCTTGGAAAAATAAACCTCTACAAATATATGGAGAGATTCGCACACACATTCCGCATGTAAAACACATGCAAATACACGCACGCACACACAAACAGACGCGTATAGACGTACGCTACATACATGCATATGTATATCCATGTCTAGAGAAACACACACATATATGCTCTCTCCCTCTCTCTGCTTCTTATATACCTGTAAAAGCCATTTTTCAACTGCAGCCTTGGGATTGAACTTTTCCACAAGAGGACTACTTTGCCTTCAGCCGATATCATGCCCGTGACATCAAGGTTGTGTTCGAACCTGAGCGAGTCAATGCCCTCGAAACACTTCTTTAAATGTGGTTGAACACGCAGAGGGTCCTTTGTTTCCGAGAGTATTTCCAGCATTTCATCATTCGAGAGGAAAAAGACGCGAGGAAAGGCCACTCTCTTCACCTGTAAACCATATACTCATTATATATATAAACATAAACAACCTATAGATACATATTTTAAGCAATATCTTTAATCAATGAAGTTAATTCATTATTGACTTAAAATGTAAGAGAAACTGCTCACACTTTTGAAATTTGAAAATGTGCCTTCATATGCATGTGTGCGCGTGCGTGTGTGTGAGAGAGAGAAGAGAACTATATTCTTTTCATTATCAATAAACATCACTTTTGTTATATATTGTGTTAACAGAAAACAAACAAATACCATTTTATTATAGTGCTTTATAAGAATAAATATTATATATTTACCTCAAGATAAGAAGCTACTCCTTTGTTAATAATCTCCAACAGCCTATTTGCTTCCTTCAATTTCTCGAGACGCTCCACGTCAACAGCCGTCTCAATACACCCAGGCTGTGCCACTGTCTTCTTCATCACATCACGCCACGTGGCATCTACGGTCTGGAATAGGCATTTGCCTCATTATGTCTTTTGAGTCAAAGATTGGACACAGATATTGCCACGTGGCTTGACACTCCACCCAGTTATCAAGTAGCTCCTGAATATATATGCCCATATATATATATATATATATATATATAATATATATATTATATATATATATATATATATATATATATATATACACACACGTGCGATTATGCATGTGAGATGTCTGTGTGTGTGCATAGATAGATAGATAGGTATATAGATATATAGATTTTGAAATATAGTTTAGTTTTATTAGTAAACATATGTTTATTAAGGATGTGCATACATCAATACATAATGCATATCGATATAGAGAGGTGCATCCGTGTACCATAACTACGCAAATCTATATAGAATATGTACTCAGGCTTAGGTCTATACTATAAATGTGAATTGAACATATATGTATGCATGCCCATCTATATTGTTTGACGATTTGTGTATAGCATGTAATACAGAAATGTACACGCCATATACGTACAAGTTTATAATAAAACCTTATATTAAACCTGAAATGATGAGTTAATGTTAATGAGGTTTTTATTATAAATATAATGAATAATGTAAAATAAATTGTTTAACCGTTTCTAGAGCTGGAAGCATGCTATATTAAAAATAAATATTTTGAATTATTGAATTTCTAGAAAACATCTAAACACTTAAGCTGATTCCATAAAAATAATTTATTGTACTTACAGAATTTACTATAAAGTAGTGTTTAACTGTTTTATGTAAACTAAACTATATGTGATAATACTAAAAGAATATCACAGAACGTAGATTTGTATACGTTTATATCTATATATACATGGGTAGGGATAGTTGTCTGTTTATAACTCTAAACCTGATACATTCCTATATTACATGTATGGATATGTAAATCAAAATGCAAATATTACACAGTATATTCATACACACACACACACATGCACGCACCTGCATGTTTATCATCAAAGTCTTCCATCTCAAAGCCCGTGCTTCGAAAATTTTAATAAATGGAGAGGCACACATGGACATGATCTTCACAAGCTGGTCATCCAGAATAGTTTGTATATCATCCAGTCCACCAAGTATATAAGGTCCTGTACACATACATATGTAAATACACAGACACACTTATATGAATATGCTTTACCTGAGTCTTTGTACGGAAGCACTATAAAGCAAACCCCTTCCCAATCTTTCTCCATCTTGTCTAGTGTTCTTTCAAATGAAAACTCCTTGCTTGCAACACCTCCAATTACACGTATCTGCCAGAAACACAACATATATATATGCAACGCACGCGTGCACACACACACACACACGTGTACCTCTTCAAGTTTATCCATGACTTTGTAATCAAGCATTTCATTAATACTGAAAACCATTCCTTCTTTGTACTCTCGTCCAAGTATCTTGAATATTTGTGTCCAATGCCGATCTTTCAAAGCAGGGTTTGCTAAACTCCTCAATTAACGGTAGTAACTACAAAACATACATAAACTCTATTATAACCCATATACATGTGTGTGTGCATGGGTTATCTATCTATTTATCTACTGTCTATCTATCTATCTATATAGATATGGTATCCTATATACAGTATTATAAACTTAACAATAATACGGTTTAATTACCTGCTTAAACTCGTCAATAGCATCCTTAAGCCTAAACACAACAGTATCCTCCTTGTTGGCTTTGCCCATCTTGTACGCATCCTTAGCATACTCATCTGTCTTAGATTGAACCTCAGGTGCCTTTAAGCTCGTAACAGGGTCCTCTCTCCACTGCTTCACCAAGACGAGCCAATCACGCAACGCCCTCCACACGCCGTATCTCAAGTTGTCTACTCCTCGGTCATTACAAAGTTGCTCATATCCTCCATATCCATCTGTCCATATTTCCACTATTATATACATCATTCTCTATATAAACACACATTTTATAAATAAAAGAAATAGTAATTCTCTCTATATATATACACATCCACACTCCACATCGTAGATACAAGCAATACTAAAGTCTATAAATGTGTGTATATACTCCAGAAGCACACACTGTAGATGGAAATCATATATAATATCCGCGTGTGTATCAACACACAAGTAGAGAAAAACGATACTAAATTATCTCCCTCTCCCTCCCCCTCCCTCTCGTATACCTGGAAGAGCTTCTGGTAACCTTTGTAAACCTCCAGAATATTCCTTATTTCAATCATCTTTGCCATATTTGCCACAATCTCGAATGGATCGGATTCTGCACGTAGAAATCTCTCCTGGTGTAACATCCCAAGTATTGCAACCAGCTCCTCGTTTAATGCATTTGCTTTATGATCCAAATCTGCCATCATAGCCGTCCGATGCTCTTCAATGTATATTGTTGTAGCATCTCCATATTTCTGTATAGCGTATATTGTACGTATATTAAGGAATAAAGTGAGTATACTGTGTGTGTATGTCTATAGATAGATAGATACATATAGATAGATAGATAGAGAGAGAGAGAGAGAGAGAGAGAGAGAGAGAGAGAATTTAACTACTATAATACCTGGACTATCTCACGTAAATCGTCGAGTTTAATTTGATCATCTGTTGGGACCTTGACTTCGTATCCAGCCAAGAGAGAGTACATCTCATCTACGATGGTAGCTTCAGCTAAGGAAGCTTTCTTCTTCTCCATTGTAGCATCATACACCTGAAAACAACATGGTTTGTGTATTGTGTATGGATATTAAACAACACTGAGATGAAACGAATTAGTGCATGGGGATATCCACACGATATGTCTTGGATTTGTGTCTGTAGTAGTGAAAAGTCGTGTATTTGCTTATGGACACTTATACATGTACAAAAACAAATGCTATATAGTTTCATACAAAGTACTGTTGTATAGTTGCATCCATGTGTGTGTGTGTATATATATATATATATATTTATATATATATATATATATTATATTCATAGTGAGTACAACAAAGATATTTTACACATCAAGTACATATATGTATGTACATAAGTGTGTCATGTACACGTATGCAAATAAGGTTAACCTGTGTAGATTAGATGTAGATGTAAATTCAATAACATCTAACTAGATAGGGAGACAAAACGCAGACGTGTGTATATCTGCGTATTAGTACATATAGTGTACCTGGATGAATGAACAAAGCCATCGAGCTCATCCGGCCGCACATCAAGGGATCTAACTCTCTCTTGGAAATGTGCAAGAACTTTAATAGTTTCCTGGCGTGCTGCAATCAAAAGTAGGCCCTTGATTGCATCCAGAGTCCTCGAAGTCACCGGTAGCAGAGAGTTCCTCAATGATTTCGAATCGATGTGGAGAACACCAGTAACACTGCAAAATATTGTGTTCATAAAATCAGAATATATGTGTGCGTGCGTGTGAATATATGTGGGTATGTATATACTATATATTTACCATCCAATACGCATCCTCTCGAGTTCGATTCTCCACTCCCTTTGTTGAGCAAGCTCATCCCTAAAACTGACGAACAGTACGTTTTTCTGCAGCGTATGCTTCTGGGTTCCAATTCTGACCGAATACATGTAAATCTCGGTAGTCCTCGTACATCTGAAGCATACGTAAACAAGCTAATTCATTAATTTAATAAATTTAATAAGAACACATAATGAAATAAGCACAGATTACGAATAGTGATGCTCAAGTTGGGCATATGTATAAAGTATGACCACATTGGCACAACTATCCATGCAAAGAAATATACAATGGTTGATGCCTAAGCTAGGTATATGAAGGGTATCACACCATCTTGGGTATAAAAGCAAGCACACCAACGGAGCCCAAGCTTTATAATCAAACAAGATACAATGGAAATACTTAAAGACACCAAATGCCCGAGATGGGTCACGCACGCACGCACATGCATATGCGGATTAAACACAGGTGTTTAGAACTTACCTTCTAGCTTCTGCAAAGTCATTCTTGACTACTTGTTCAATCCTGCTTTCTTAATGCAATAAACCTCTTTGTCTCCCTAATTAATGCCTACGGGGTTTAAACCCTGGTATTTTGTCTCGAAAAATGCCGAGAATATTCTCATGTACAAAATCCGAGGCGCTTGTTGAACTATCTGAATGATTCCTTCCATAACCGTGTTGAGCACCTGGAAAAGAAATGTGTGTGTGTGTGTGTGTGTGTGTGTGTCCAAAAGGGCAAGCAGCTCGTCAGTGGAGTTAATAGTCCTCGCAATGACGACTTCGACGAGCATACAATCAACTAGACGTATGAAGTTCCCTAACAGCTTTTCTTCGGCGATCACACACCTGTATGTTTTTGCACTCTATTTTCTCGTGTTTAATGCTCACCATGCTTTGTGCTTTGTTAGCCCTTGATTGGTGTAGATTAACACCTACTGTGTCGTTTAACTCTGCCTCATCACGTACACTTTCCTGTGATCAAACCAATATATAGAAGTACATAAGCACGTTCTATACACATAGATATCTATATATAAATATAATCTGAATAAGCATATGTAGATGTATAAATATAGTCTAAATAAGCATATGTAGATGTGATACTACACATACATAGCAATACACAGTACAGCATGTTCCATAAATATATAAATGTTTATATATTATGTAAATGTATAATATACGTCTCCTCCAGACCTAAGGTGTCTGTAATGATCTATGGGGACCAATGAATGCCTAAACATGTAGATATAGTGTGCATATACATACTACACACATACACTTTACAGGTATGCTCTATGGAGTTAATAAACATTGTACCAAATATATGCAATGCAACATGTGCATGTAAGTTGAGGTCTTTGTATGTTCACATATAAAAAACTATATAGATATACACATACATAACATGCAAACATACAGACGTGACATTGTCGTCTTGTGATGTTTGTATAAACACTTCATATGTACTAATGTGCATATGCGGACTAAAACCCTGAAAACCCTGAAACAGTGTCTCACATGCTGCATGTATCTCAATAATACATACATACATACATACATATATATATATATATATATATATATATATATATATATATATAAGCACACATATAAGTGTGTGAAGATACATTTTGTAGAAACACACACACATACCCGGAAGATCTGTGCTTGCTTTTTAACTTCCTGGCAGAGTTTCCCAAGCACCTGTTGAATCCTCTCCGATATATTCTCAACAGACGGCATAGACTTATGCACCCTCTGTTGAAACTGAAGGTCCAGAAACTCCTCCACGGTGTGCAGATGGTTCGGTATAAGATGCAGCATAGCAAGCCCCGTAAGCTCGTATACGTACCCGTATATCTGCACCATAGCTGCTAAGAACCCGACGAATATTCTTGACATTAGAGAGTTTCGTATTCTTGCAAAGTTGCTCTGTCCTATATGTTTTCTCCATATTGTGAAGGCCTTGTAAATTAAGTACTTGCCAAAGAACTTAAACCTGGTAATAATGTTGGATAAGCTACTAATACGCACGTCTTTCCCTCTCTCTCTCTCTCTCTCCTCTCTCTCTCTCTCTCCTCTCTCTCTCTGCGTGTCTGTGTGTGTGTGAATCTTGTGTGGAAAGTAGTTTTGTTGAATTTGAGACTATGCCTGTATGTAAATATGTCTATTCTGTGTGTGATGTGTGTATGTATATATACCGGCCCAGTGATGAGAATATAGACTTCTCCCGAAGCCATTCTTCGTGTGCAATGAATGTACATTCCTTTTGACCACCTGCAGCAATTATATATGCATATTATTATAGATAATATAGTATTATATTTACTCTATAAACTAATGCTTAATCCCCACCTGATTCAGCAAACAAAAGCCAAGTATGTTGGCTTTAGTGACTAATCCCGTTAACTGCTATCACACAATCTCAAGTTAATTCCCTATGTTAATGCAGCCTAGTATATGTAGAATGAAAAAACACACACACACATGGATTTGCGTGTGTGTACCCTTACATATGGATAAATAACCAGGCGTGGACACACACGCACACAGAGGTACAGTGTATGTATCTGAGATATTAGCATATATAAACACATAGCTACACACACACACCTGGGAGGATTTCAAATATGTATCATGCCGTAAGTCGAAATGGTGAAATACTCCATCTTGCCCACCTTGTTTCTAGGAACAACTTCGAGATCGTATGGTCTGAAAACCTTCCCGGAATCGACACGGTTGCAATATACAAACTTTGCAGGTTTCCTTCCTCTCTCTCCGCAAAGAATTTGATTGCTTCATCTCCGTTGGTTATATGTGCTAACTCCGGATCAACGGGCTGGGATCCATCATCCTTGAGACCAGCTGAGAATGTTCTCTCAGATGTATATATAACTCATAACACATAGATACATGTGTGTGTTAATACCTTTTAATCCAAGACCTATTCTTCTCTATTTTCTATTCATATCATAAGTATGTGTATATGCATGGATCACACAAGCACACCGCTGTAAGCTCATTACATCTCTAGTCTACCTGTTCAATGGCTTCTTCGTTATTCTTACACACGATACACACAAGTATATGTGTACATATGCCTGTGTGTGTGTGCATTACCTTCAAGCAGAATCCTTTCTACATCAATTTCAGGCAACTTGTGGGGCATTTTGTGAGAGCCAGGGCTTTGACCACTTCAACAGTACCACCTATAAATGTAAATATTACATATACATGTGTTTATAATATTAATCTCAAAGGGGTTTAGATACCTTGAGGAAAAACGCATTTCTGTGGTACAATCACGTCAACACCCTTTGGTGCCGACCCGTATGGTTGGAACATGACTGCTCCCCTGCACTAGCCCTCGGTCTCTTCACGGGCAACCTGTATAAATATATATACAATGTGTGTATACACACACGCACGCACGCAGAGGAGAACAAATGCGTGAGCTTTCCATAAATGTTTTTTCTATACAATCATACGTTTCACATTGATACTAATATGTATGTGGCGAATATATGTACATGTGACGCATCTCGAGTTAATACTTGTATATATTATAATAAGTTTACATACCTGTATGTGGCCTCCAGTTCATCAACCTGGGGCAGCTCATATAACCCAACCGGCTCCTCTTTCACAACAGATGCTTCTGGGTGCCGTGCTTCTTTCCGGACCTTACCTAACAGCATGTGTGTGTGTGTGTCTCTCTCTCTCTCTTATATGCATATGTATATATAGATATAGATATAGGTATAGTGATGAAATTCAGCAACATCCCAAATACAAAATAGAGTGAGTACCTTTAGAGAACGGATCGAGCTTGCGACTAGATGGCTCCGGAGGAGGATACACATCCGGAGTGCGGTGTGCGGCCTTGGATTTGGAAGACTGCCAGCCCCCGCCGCACGATTGGCCTTCTGGACGGCCCCATGAGATCCCCATGTGCTCCGCCGTGGCGCTTGAGATCCTGTGCTTGCGCATGTTCTTGCCCTTGTCGCTCATGGAGGACGCCATGGCCGCACAACTCGCCCCAACAAAGAAGATTGACCTAACCCCAATTTTCGGTATATTCGTGGTATATCCGTATATATGGCAAATTAATTAGCAATATTAAATATCTTGTTTAATTGAAATTTGAAAAGAATAAATATGCTGAAACTGTTGGAATTTATTTTAATCACTTATCTTATTATCATTAGATGAATTTAAAATAAGTCTGCATTAATCTTATATAATATATTATATAGCAATAACTATTGTAATTTTATAATTATTTAAAAAACGACCATGTTCAAGCTCTTATATAATTTGAGCTGAATCAATCAAACCAACTCTTTCCCTTAATCTTATATTATATATATATATATATAATATATATATATATATATATATATATTACACACATGCCCACACACGTGAATTTATCAGCATCATCTTATATATATATATATATATTACACACATGCCCACACACGTGAATTTATCAGCATCATCTTATTAAATATAATGCTCAGCCCTTTTGCTTATAATACGTATATAAAAAGTTCATATTTACACTACATTATAAACCAGATTTACCACATTTTAATAACTTCCATAGTTACCTTATTTACCTTTCTAATGCCTTTACCTTTGTAATGGATTTAAATTTCTGCACAAGAGTCCTAGATTAGGGCAGATTTACAGGGTAGAAATTAGGGCAGATTTACAGGGTAGAAATTAGGGCGTGATTTAAGGAGAAGAGGAGCTTTACATAGTATGGAGTGTTTGAATTTCATTCCCAATGAAAAGCCGGATTGGAGAAGAACATCTCTTAAAACAAGTACAATGATAGAACAAATTGTTGAGTATTATAAAAGGTTCGAAAATTTGCCCGAAGAGAGCAAATCATGGGTATATTCAGAGCAAGCACTTGCAGAGTTTCTGTTCCAAGTAAACAAGATCGAGAAAGAAGGCTTCGACACATATCTAGAAACACAGGAAGCAATCAAAAGGGGCCCTAAAGCTTGTGGAGTCGGAGGAATACACTCCACAGGAAGACCACAGGCTAGAGAGTTTATGCTGCCTGTACAGGGCACTTAGGCATTGGTGGACCTCAAAACCCAAGCTATGCATAGAAGAGCTTGAGAAATCACATGAGCTTCTACTCGGCTCTACTCAGAAAGAGATTGCAGGCCGAATCCGAAGCAAAGAAGACGAGGTTGCTTATGTAAACCGAAGATGGCGTTCATGTCTTCATGTGGCCGACTAAGGTCCGGAGTGCTCTTGAAAAGCTTCTTAAGAAGATCACCTCACTTGTTTCTGACGTTCAATCGTACAAGGATCTCAAGTCTAAACTGAAGCACTCTTAAAGCTGGGAGGATGTTTCTTTCTTGAGTTTGAAAACATACATCCTTCTTGGATGGGAACGGCCGCAGCGGTCGGATCTTGCTGCTTATCTACTCCGGAGTGTTATGCCATTTCCTAATGTTTTTCTAGTTGATCGAGATGCTGACTATGGGCTTCCTCCGTTTGTGGCTCCGGTCTACTACTACGACTGCTTTCAGTCAGTGCAGTCAAAGAAAGATGTGGCGTTGAGGACGGGAGGTTTGTATTTACAGAAGAATCCAGCACGTGTGAATTGGGTGCCCACGATCTTACTGCACTTGTGATAGAGGGGGTTTATGTTGGGTGGAAGAGATTCTTTCAGCAGCTAGAATCTAAACAAGTTTCTACTGAGCCCCTTGCAAGCTCAGAAGACTTTCATGAACAAGTTTCTACAGAAAATGGGCTTTGAAATATTAATGAAATGTCATATAATGGTACATCTATTTAATAAGCTTGAAATATTCTAATATCTAGATGATAATTTTGATAAGTAAACCTGATGTTAGACAAAAGTGTTAAACTCTCGAGTATGACTAGTTTGGTCCGAAAAGAATACAAGTGGTGAGTTCACCACAACAAAAAAGTCTACTGCTGTAAAGCCTCTACGCCTACCAAAATACCCTCGGCAATAGCTGCTGGCATATCTGAAAGCGAAGGCCCCAAGAAACTGTTGTATAACCTGGTGCTCATGATGTTATTAACACCGACTTCCTTAGCCTCCACTCTCCTTAATTAAACGGAAAAACCTAAAAGTATATAGTTGTTATATGCAACTTAAACAAAATTAAAAGACTCACCCACAAAGTGGAGACAACAAGTAAGCGAGGAGCAAACGTCCAACGCGGCCGTTGCCATCGCAGAAAGGATGTATGTGTTCGAACCTGAAAAAAATAAAACCCGAAAGAATTAAATTCCTATTTATTAAGTTAGCTAATAACTATTAAGTCTTAATAACTTAACGAGCTGCTTCTTTAGATTATTTCAGAAGAATATTTAGTTAGATTAAACACATTACCGCACAGTTATCTAACACTGAAACCATGCACCAGTTTGAAGTACTGAGATAGAACACGTTATATATAATATCTTATATGTAGAGAAGATATGTATGAAGCATATATACGTTGATCTCTACCTGAAAAAGAAATCCGATGCAGCCTGTATCTCAACACTGGAAGGTTGAGCTAGTGATCCATTCGTATTCCATATCAGGTGCCATGAGTGGTTCTACAACTCCGGCTTGGCTCTATCCTTCCCACCAATGGAAACGTAACCGGTTCGAAACTGGCCAGCTTTCAGGTATCTCTTGTCTGCCCATCACGATACTATGTAACTTCGTTATCCTCTCAGCTTCGAGCTGAAAACAAATTGTTTAAGTCACACACACACACACACACACACACAAACACCTGAGGTGGGTTTGCGGCCCATGTGTTCATCTCCATGTAAGCCCGGTAAAAATCTTCTACTGCCGCACGTTTCTTTTTGTCCATTCTCTCACACTTGAGTTTCTCCTCTTCAGTAGCAACTCCGTCAATGTAGTTCATGACCAAGGCCACATCTTCAACGCTTCTTAGACCTGAGAGCAACATTAACTTAAAACGTGAGAGCAAACATTCTTTTAAGTTAATATAGGTTAAGAAAACCAGACGTTAACGAACCTGTAACGTAAGAATATTAGTATCTGTGGTGTGTAGACATGCTTATGATGGAGGAGAAGCCACCTTCCGTGGAGAATTCCCTTCAACTCCCATGGCTGCTCCCACCTTCCGTACATACCTGCAAAAAAGTTATCTCTGTTAACAATATGTAACAACTAGATAATCGTATCAATATATATACATATTCTTCTTCTCTCTCTGATATATAGAAACAAGCTAATTAATCGCGAGAGAAAAAACCAAATACAATGACGAAATAAGAAATCGCGCAGACGATGCGAGATTGCAATAAGCGGAACATATACAAGATCACACACACAAACAAAAAAAAAAAAGCCCAAGAATCATCACGGAGATCATAAGAAACCCACAAATCGAATGCAGAATCATCACGAAGATCATAAGAAAACCCACAAATCGCAGAACCCAAAATCATCACGGAAATCACAAGAAAATCACGCACCTGAGTTGCAACAGCAATGATACACGAAATAGCACTCGAGCGACCTCCTTCTAGCTAGAAATCTCCTGATTCGATCTATCATTGCATCGGTAGACATCGAAGTCGTCCTCCACAGAGGCAGCTGAGTGTAGGTCGCTTCCATTGCTGCGCAAATGAAATTGTTGCCCTAAATTCATTTTTATAGGCCTTCACGTTCGATTTCCCACATAAGCCGTGTGTGTAGCCACGTGGCATGAAACGTATGAACTTCAGAATTGTTATACATTTATCTCGCCGAAAATCTCCACAAGAGCATAGCTTTAAACGTAGCCACGTGATAATGTTCACGCAATGCGTGTACGCTCCCCAGATCAGGTTTAGTATTAACTTAAAACATCACATGATAAATTTACTTTAATCAAGAACAAACTAATTTATTGGAAGTGCATTGTAAACTAACTTTGACACGCAATATAAATATTATAGCTTATTTTATACTGTGGGATTCTATATATGATGAGCCTAAATGTAACCAGAAATAGACTTGTTCAATGCTAGGTGTTAGTAAGTATCTTTTAAAGAAAGTCTACACAAACCTAAAATTTACTTTTTTCAAAAATTCTCCTCTTTCTTAACATCTCAGTTAAATTCATGATTGATTCTAGTGAGTTTGACACTTTAAATATGCTTAGAACACTTAACCCCCTCGAGGTGTGGTTTTAGGGGTAGGGGTTAGATTATCAAGAGTATATCTCTTAAACAAAAGGGGTTGGCATTATATGCTGTCACGACCTGATACAATATGTAAAATTCCAGATACATGATACATGATACGGGATATATGATATGTCTGTAAATACACATGATATACCTATAGGATATTCTTATAGGATATGCATGCAGGATATGCTATAGCATATGCTTAGAGGACATGTGGACTCGTTTTAGCCTCTGCATGCACTTAACCACTTTTAGCACTCATGCTTAGATTAGTTATTGGAGTCGCAAGCATAAAAGCTCCGACCTAATTGTTGTATAATTAGTTATTATCAACCTAATCATTTTACGATATTCTTATTATTGTCTTGTTTGTGTTTGCTTCTTTGCCTCCTGCTCTTCTCTTCTCCCGAATCCTATCTGCCTTTCCAATGTGACATCCGCATATTAAATCATAACACATGCACACACATAATATATTTACGAAGATTTTAATTTCTCTCAGACTTCGACTTGCTTACATGCTATGGCCACTAAACAATAATATCTAATATAAAAAGATTTGCAATTTCTTAATTACTCTTCACATATGGAACAATCGATTTTTCATTATAAACATTTAAGTTCACAAGTCAAACTTGTAGTGAATTATAATTTGATTATGCTTTTTAATATTCATAGCAAAATGAGGTTCACAACAAACCTCAAAATATTTCAGAATTTAAAATTTTTTTTAAAAAATTATTTTATTTATAAAATCTATTCATAAAGAACCATAAAAATATATTAATTTTAAAGTATGTATTTTAGTAAATTTATTTATTTAAAAAAGATGCAATTATTAATTAATTTTTAAGTATTTTGTAGGCATCTTTACATTTTTATTTGATGAATTTGTTACATAATGAAGATAAGGACATTTGTCTATCACACATAAAACTTCTTTATAATTCCCTTTCATAAGATCTTCATAATTATATATTATATTTGCTTAATCTTTAAATGTAAAAACAAACACAATAATATTTGCCCATCCTTTACAATGTAAAAATGATTATTAAACTATGAAAAATCTTTATAACTATGCATTGGTATTTGTTTAATCTTTACAATGTAAAAACAACACATTGATATTTGTTCATCTTTTACAATGTAGAAATGATTATCAAACGTAAATATGCCAATTAACATACATAATTACATGGAAAAACCGATATACTCATATATACACTGTCGGTATATGTGTGTGTTCATGTTTATTTTATGTGTATGCTAGGTGTGAGTAAGGATAAAAAGGCAGTATACCGACCATTTGTAACTATTCTTTTAAGTACATCTTGTTTTATACATACTTCATATACACCGTATATGCTAGGGAGACAATTCTTTCATTTCATTATAAGTGGTTTAATTTTGATTAGTTTTAAATGCTAAAAAGCAAAGTAAAAAGGTGTGAATCTAAATTATATATGTATTAAATCATTTACATATAGATACATTAATCTTGATTATATCCTCCTAATATATATAAATATAAAGTTAAGTATATTGGAATTTAACGATTTTGAATAAGCTATAAGAATTTAGAAGAAAATAAAGATTAGATATATCTAATATTTATTTTCTTCTATAATTCTTAACAAACACACTGAGAGTATATACTTCACGTGCCATATATAATGTGTGCGAGAGAAACATAGAGAGATGCATATGCAAATAACATGTCCAAATATTCCAAGTGCCTGCATGACATTGTACAAACATTTTAGAATGCATTATTTGGTTTTCTAATTTTACTTTTTAATCATATATTAGCATGTAGTAAAATCATAGTAAATGCACACACTCATATGTTTTGTTCTCAATATTTATATATATTGATAATTTATTAATAAAAATAGTGTTTGTATAACTATGCATAAATATCCATTGTTTTGGCTGTTTTTGTTAAAGGCATGGAATCTGCTTCATAATTCTTCCTTTTCCTAGATGGTGCTCTCACTACACTGCTCACATGGTCTACCACACCCAACACACTTCTTACCGGTGAATTTCTTAAACTTCTTCTTGTTAGGCCTGTTTATGAACAAATGCGACCTGTTATTTCTGTGCACGTCTTTGATGTCAACAAGAGTATCTATCTTGTACTTTGGGATTGATGCATGCTTCATTGTCATCTTTATATAGATTAACAAATGATCGTGGTGATTTACCACCTTGTGAGGACACACGAGATCCTCACAAGTACAGCAGAAAACTGTCATGGGTGCTGCCTGGCCATATATACAATTTTGATGGTAACCTCCATTCTCTCCACAAGCATCTATAAACTTGACTAGCCAATTACAATTACGGCTCTCCATTTGCAAACTTCCCGATACCTTGTAACTGATATTTGTACCCTACCTAAAACCATTACCTTTAAGTATATAATCCAGAATATATCAATTAATTACCTTTAATGACATATTGTAGTACATTAAAGGTAGTGCATGCGTGACGTGGATCGTTTTTCGTGAAGAAAGATTTAATTGAATTTAATTAGTTAATTTAAATGATTTTCAGCTTCCTCAAGAGGAATTACCTAATATGCACAAAGGCGACTATGAAAGGTGTATATGTATAAATACTCTGCACGCTGGAGATAGAAAGAGATTTTATAGATTGCAACATGAAAAACATGAAAAAGGTGTTATTATTCATCTTTTTTTTTCTCTGCACTTGATAAGTCTCCGCTTGTAGTCACACGTGGAATAATATAATCACATATGTTTTTTTTGTAAGGGTAAATCAGGTGAACAATGAAATATACTTTATTCTTTAAAGGATTCCGTTGAGGATGTATGCTTAATATCTTCTAAAGCATATGCTTAAAGGTAAATTCAATTTATAGGGTTTTATATACAATTATGTATTTAAAATGTAGATTTTGCACTCGGCACTGAACTACATACTACACACAAGAATGTCCGAAGCTGAATTTTAAATTATTTCCCCTGAAAATAAGTTCATATGTAATAAGGTTTGAAAAAAAATATTTATATATTCCTAAGGAATTTATATATTCTAACATATTATATACTTATAATTCATTTTAAGATATTAATAATAATAAAGCATATTATACGTTAATATGTTTTATAAAATGTTTTAAATTTGTGACACATTAATAAATATACTAATATTATAATTGTCTGGACCTATTTCATATGCAATCTCAAACTTAAAAGAGAGATTATATTTATTTATTTATAAATTATATATTATATAGTTTTAACTTGTATGTTTTAAATTTGATATGATATTCAGTAAAATTATATAATATGCATTACATATTGTGTATACTTTTAAATATACTTTTATATGAATATTATGTTATAATGTCAAATAACACAAAAAATTTGCATTATTTTTAAATATAAATCTCACTCAAAATTTTATAAATTTACATTTTAAACTTGAAATTTCATGATAAATTTGTTATCATGATTTGTTGTTATCGATATAATCTATTTTATAATTTATAATTTATTGAATTTTATAATTTATTTATTTTATTCTAAAATATATATAGCATGTAAATCGTTAATATTTTAAAAGAACCATAATAAATATAAGCTATAGAATATATAAATTCTTTAAAAAATATATAAATATTTTTTTAAAACATTATTAAAATATTAATTTAAATTCACAAGAACATACTATTGTAATGTAACTACGATATTTACCGTAGTTACATTACACTATATATATATATATAGAGAGAGAGAGAGAGAGAGAGAGAGAGAGAGAGAGAGAATAGATAAAAGCGACCTAGCAAATATAAATTAACGTGAATCAGTGCTTTTTTCAGATGTAAAATTTGCATTTTAAATACATAATTTTATGTAAAACCTTAAAAATTATGTATTTAAAATATAAAACCCAAAATAAACACTGGTGTACGTAATAAATGAATTATATATTACGTAATAAATTATATTATTGTACGAACAACAACAAATCCACCACAGTATTCATGATAATTTTAAAATTTAAATGTAAATTTATAAAATTTATATAAAAATGAAAATCCTGGTGCAAAATCTACATTTTAATTTTAAAAATAATAATGTGTTTTTTTAATATATATCACTATATATTAAAAAACACATTATCAATTTTAAAATTAATATATATTAATAAATATAATATATATTAGATATATTAGATATAGATTAAAAAAACATATAAATAAAAACCATATAGGATGTAATTTATAAAGTATTATTAATATATTTAAGAGTTGTATAATTTCTTAACTGGCACGTTGAACCTGGAATTACGCATTCTAGCCGAAATGAAATTGAAGGTTTGATAATAAGGGCGTGTCAAATGAATTAATGAATTAATGAATTAAATAAAATAATATGCATATATAGGGGAAGGTGTATATGTGTATATTCGTAGCTAATTTGAACTATCCACTTAATGTCCGACTCATCCTGATCCTCACCGTCAGTTGGCAATCCGTGAGATAGATATATATATATATATATATATAGAGAGAGAGAGAGAGAGAGAGAGAGAGAGAGAGAGAGAGAGATGTCTAAGACATAAAATTTGAGATATATCTGCATAGTCTTGACTGTCTTAGCTCTAATCCAAAGTATATACACAGAGATACATTATAACATTAAACTTTGTATAAGATAATTATGAGTTGAACTTGTATGCAGTATGATTTATTTGATAATGCTTGTTTCAATGTTATTATTTTATCGTTATTAATATTTATTATGTATAAGAATTTTTAACTGATAAATAATGTTTGACTAATATGTCATTTAGATATAGATAACACTAAAGTGCTTAAATGCAAATACAACATTAATGGGAAGTGCTTAGATATAACATGTAAGAATAAAATAATTTTAAAAATGACCTCATAGCATTATAAATTTATTATATGATTAAACTCGTGAATATTTGGTGATTAAAATACATAAAATCTCAGAACCATATCCTCGTAAATATGAGTGAAATTTCACTTGGCTTAATCTTCAGAATTTAATTGGGCTTCATGTTTCACTAAAATTATATGTGTGTGTGTGTGTGTGCACGTGTGTGTTCCTTAACAAATCTTGTTGTCCATGCTTAACTTTACTACTCGTGTATGCTACGTGTGTGACTGCAATGATGAAAATGCACCCGTTACTATTTACTATTTGCAACTATCCTTTTAAGTATTTCAGTATAGTTTGTTTTATATAATACATACTTTATATACACATTGACATCACATATGCGTATATGCAAGGGGAGAGTTCCAGTTTCCTTTCATTTTCATTATAAGTGGTTTACATTTTGAATAGTTTGTAAATGCTGAAACCAAAGTGAAAGGATGTAAATATAAAAGCTATAATATATATACATATATATAGAGCCAGATTCTTAATTAGGGTCGTCTTAAGACTTAGTGTTGTTCACACAGAGAATTAACGTTGGAAGGCTAGATAAGAATGGAGTGCATAGAGACTTATTAAAAAAATAATATTCCTTAGTAATAATAATACTGTGGAGCGCAATGTTCTTTGCTTAACTGCATCTGAGTTAGACTCTTTGAGTATATTGAAAAATTTAGTGTTGCTCATGTAAGTCCTATTGCTGCTGATTTAATCTTCACCCTTGTAACCTTCAAACTCAGTTGTAGAGGTCATCCACTATAATGTTATGGGTTTTAAATATTGAATCCAGCAACTCTGAATAAGCTATAAGGATTCTGAAGGAAACAAACATTAGATACTTCATGTGCATATATAATGTTTTAGTGTGTGACGGAGAGATGCATATGCATCTCTTGTTTAGTTTTTTATTTTTATTTCTAACCCTACAATGGCATGTAGTAAAATGCATACATACACACACGCATGCATATATATGTGTGTGTATGTTTCTCTCTAAAATGGGCATGGCTATAGTCCCATTTCTTAATAATTAATAATTTTATTATTTAATTAACATTTTTAATATTAATAATTTATATATTATACAAGTATAAAATCGGGATTCACATTCTTTATTGAGCAGCAATGTGATGCTTTACATTTTGTACAACTATGCACAGATATCATTATTTTGGCTTTTTTGTTGAAGGTTTAGAATTTGCTTTACAATTCTTTTTTCTTAGATGGTGCCTCTAAAAAGAATGTGACTTCTTCAGTAGGATGAGCAAGCATGTAGTTCATCTTCCAAGTAAGACAACAAACTTGCAGGTACTTGCGTCTTACTACATTGCTCACATGGTCTATTACACCCTACACATTCTTACCAGTGAATTTCTTAAACTTCTTCTAGTTGGGCCTGTTTACAAACAAGAGCAACATGTTGATTGGGCCTATTTACGAACAAGAGCAACCTGTTGTTCCTGTGCATGTCAACAAGAATATCAAAACCTAATCATAAGAAAATGATGCAATCGCAGAACCACACCCAAATGTCTTGAAACAAATATTAGTAATTCTGCCTGTCTTTTCATCCACTTTGATTTATTTCGTAGTTTGAATTGATGCATGCTTCATTATCATCTTCATATGCGAATGGTCATGGTGACCTACCACCTTGTGAAGAAACACAAGATCCTCACAAGTACGGCAGAAGACTGTCGTGGGTGCTGCCGGCGACATGTATAATTTTGATGGTAACCTACATTCTCTCCACACGCATCTATAAACTTTGACTAGCCAATTGCAATTAGGGCTTTACATTTTCAAACTTCACGGTACAATCCTACAAAATTATAACTTAGATTTGTACCTTACCTATATTAAGCATATGATCCAGAATCTATCAATCAATTACCTTTAATGACATAGTATATACATTAAAGGTAGTGCGTGTGGGCTGTGTATCTTTTGCATGTACATGAGACTCATATTCCTTTAATTAAAGTTGCAAAATGCACCAGTCAAATAAGCTAAATCATACAAAAAAATATTCTTTATAATTTAAAGAATATTCTATTCGGGTTTCTAAGTGCATATTGATATGAGTTTGATCTCATATAATATATACAATATAATGAACTTATTATACAGAAATTCTTACAGAGAGAAATCATTCCAATTATGATTAAAAGCGTATAACTTATAATTGAGAAATTAAATTAAATTTACGTAGTAATAAAGCTAATTTAGTTTTTAAAAGTTGTTTGTAATATTAATTTTAATAGCTTATTAAAGCCAGATAGAATCAGCCATTGAAGAAGAATGATCGACTTCCGATTTTTGATTTTAATTATTTATAAATTTACGATATAATGAACTTATCACAAATTTAGTATATAACAGTGTTATAACTTATAACCCGTAGTCAAAAAGTGCTACAGAAATGTATAATTATTAATTTATTTTATTACTAATTTAATTTAATTACTAATCTAAAACGTTTTTCGATTACGGTTAATTTCACTGGTGTATATAATAGTATAATAAAAAAAAATATCATTTATTGTAATATTAGTTTATCACGGACAACAGTGCCACACGCACGCTCACGCATGCACACGCGTGAGGATCAGCACCAGTATATAAAGAAAGGGTTTGCTTGATAATCCTATCTTTTTCTTATTAAGGGGAATTTTTTATATTGGTACAGGGCATTGGAAAGTTTGCAAATGGAGAGTCCTAAGTGCAGTTGGCTAGTCAAGTTTATAGATGTTTGTGGGGAAAACGGAGGTTACTATCAAAATTGCACATGTCGCCGGGCAGCACCCATGACAGTCTTCTGCCGTACTTGTGAGGATCTGGTGTGTCCTCATAAGGTGGTAGGTCACCATGACCATTCGTTGATCCATATCAAGATGAGGCAGTATGCATCAGTCCCAAAGGACGAGATAGATACTCTTATTGACATCAAAGACGTGCACAAGAACAGCAAGTCTTATTTATTTATAAACAGGCCACTTAACAAGAGGGAATGGACAAAGACCACTGGTAAGACGTGTGTTAGGTGTGGTAGACCATGTGAGAGGTGTAGCGAGGGTGGGAGTGCTTACATTTTTGTTGTCTTGCTTGCAAGATGAATTACATTCTTGCTCATCCTGCCGAAGCAGTCACATTCTCTTTAAAGGCATCATCTAGGAAAAGAAAGAACCTTGAAGCCGGTTCCATGCCTTTAGCAAAAGCAGCCAAAACTATGGATAGTTGTGCATAGTTGTATAAATATTATTTTGTTTAATAAATTATCAGTATTGAGAACAAACATATTATATGTAATTAAGTAGAACACAAAAAAAATCAGTACCAACAAGACATTGGGGCGTTTATGCTGTTTGAAGCGATGAGTGAGTACTTGCGGGACTTGGACTTTTGTACACTCCTTACAGTGAAGATTTGGTTGGATACTTAGATGCAGACTATCCTGGATATGACACGGACAGCGTTGGTGTTTTAAGTGCAGTTCTATTGTGGAAGTGCAAGAAGCAATTTGTGTTTTTGTTTAACTCAATATTCTCGACTGTTAAAGAAGCCATAGGCTGTGTACCAAGCAGTAAATAGTTCATAATTTCAGATGAATTGTTTGTTATAATAAGTTTGGTGGTGGAATAAATAATAAAATTTTTCATCATTATTATAATTGTATCAACAAAATCTTTTTGACTCAATGTGAACTTAAAAAAGGGTTTTAAGATGAATATATTTATCATAAGCTTGTTATATCGTGAATATATAAAATAATACAAAATGTATATTTTCATGAGGTGTTCATCATTTTTTAATCCAGTTTTATTTCAAAATTAAATAAAACGTTACTGATTTTTAAAACCAAATTAACAAAATTAACACATTAATTCTAGGAAGGATGAATTTTAATCATAATTGAAACTGTCTCTCTAAAATGCAAGAATTTCTGTATAATAAATTCATTTTATATTGATATATTATCTGAGATCATCGTCAAATGACGAGACAACAGAAGTTCTTCGAGATGTACGTGACCGTCTGAAATATCTCTCCGCCACTGTAAAATTAAAAAGTATATATTGTATTAAGCAATGTACTCATACACACAAACACATATTGATACACAACACAGCAAGTATATACAAGCCAAAGCTATATATAGTGTGCTACGTATATGTTTCGACGTTATTTTATTTACTTTGTTACATATTATGAACCTGTTCTATCTATAAGCACTATATCTTTATTTTCATACACACATATAGAGAGATTATGTAAATATTGTCAATTCAGATTCGTCCACTAACCTCAGGATATATATATATATATGTTATGGCTTCTAATTTATATTACCGATGTGAAATACATAAGGCCATGAATTTCACCAACCACCTCATGTAATGCATGGATAAGAAAACACCGGTGATGATCTAACTCACGGGGCAAGGACCGGATAACGACTTAGAACCCCACCGGTAATTCAAATTGCTTGGGTCGGATGATCAATTGAATCGAAGTTAAATGTCATGTGCAGCGGTTGCTGGTAGTAACAGTAGTAATAGCAGTTAGTGGTTTAGCCGGGGGGCATGGTGATACGTACCCCGCCAATCGGTTGGTGGGCCCTGGCGATGATGCAATCGGCCCAAGGAAAGCACCAATGGTGCAATTGTGGGCGTTCGTGATGGGCCTCGACCCACGATGCACCATCCGCGGGCGATATAGCTCTTCTAAGAACTCTATTTTACATTCCGTTTTACTTATTTATTATTAAAATAAAATCTCACAGTTGAGATTTTACATATGCAACCAGAATAAATTTTTCATAGAATAAACATTAAAATTAATTATCTTTTAAAGTTGGTTATGAATATTAAAATAAAAAATTTGTACTTCGTTGGTTCATTGTGTTTAAAGTAACTAGATAATAATTTAAGGAGGAAAACAAAATAGTATTTAATATTTATATAATAAAGAATGTGAGTGGGATATTTTAAATGTACAAAGTCTAATCTACCGTGTATGATAGTTATTTTTACATTATAAAGGATGAATAAATATCAATGTGCTTGTTTTTACATTGTAAAGATTAAGTAAATATTAATATGTAATTGTGAAGATTTTATGAAAAATGTTATAAAAACTGTAATATTATATTTATGTACACCCATATTCATTACATATGTAAAGGTTATTAAAATGTTTTAAAAATAATTTAATAATTATAATTTGTTTAAATAACTTAATTTACTAAAATAAATACTTTTAAATTAATACATTTTTTATGGTTCTTTATGAATAGATTTTGTAAATAATGATAATTTTTTTAATTTCAAGCTTTAAAAAATTTAAATTCTGAAATATGTTTAAGGTTTGTTATGAACCTCATTTTGCTATAAATATTAAAAAACATAATCAAATTATAATTGACTATAAATTGGTTTTTATATTTAAATATTTGTAACAAAAATCAATTGTCCCTTGTATAAAAAGTAATTAAAAAATTATGGACTATTTTAATAAATCATGACTTAAAAAGATAATATAAAAAACTTATGAAAGAATCACTTTAGTAGGGCAAAAATAAACTTAAAGATTAATATTATTAATGTTGTATAATATGACACTACACTAAATTATATAAGATGTGTAAAACTTTGTTGATACATATAAAGACAATTAACAATTTGTAAGTGAATTCAATTATCAAAAACATATTAAAATTAATATTAACTAGCACAATCACTAAAACTTTATATATTTGTGTAATAAAAATAAAAATTTAATAATTAGAACTTGTAACCCCTAACATATAAAATCTTAACGACACATATTTTCATCATGCCTAGTTATAACATTTAGATTCATATTAAGCATTTTTTAAAGTTAAAAATTTGAAAAATAAAAGAATATTTTTTCAAAATGGATTGTAAACAAATTGTAAAAGAAAATCTTAATTCATATGATTATTTAAATTCTTTATATATAGGCTCAAAGACCAAGCAAGTTTTATAATAATATGATATAAATAATGTTTTAAAATTAAAATATTAATTAATAATTTAATATTATAATTAATAATTTATCAATATTAACTGTTGTATTTTTATTGTAAATTTTAAAGAAAGTATTTTTTAATGTAAGCTAGAAATTATCATCTAATTCACTGTTGAAATATTAAATGCATTATACATTATTCACAATTTAAATAAACATTATACAGTCAAAAATCACTATTATTTTATTTTCAAAAGTAAGGGTGAATGAATACTTTTTACTTTTTTCTAATGTTAAATTTAAATAAAAAGATTTATTGAATTAAATATGTTGAACATAGTAAATTCACAATTTATATAAAGACTGTATTAATTATAATATTTAATTTGATATTGATAGTAAATCAATGCAATTTTAAATGAAAATTAAATATCACGACTTTGTGTTAAAAGGTGACACTTGTTGACCCCAAAGTTGTTATCAGCGGAGAGAGTAAAATCATAACATATATAGTTGTAAGTATATATGTGTTTGTGTGCATGTCTTTATGTGTATATGCGGATGTCACGTTGGAAAGGCGTTCGTATTCCATATGTACGTCCACACCTTATCATTTGTATTTCAGCATATTTTATTTATATAATACATACTTTACACATTTATCTATCTGCGTATATGCAAGGGGAGACTTCCAGTGTACACCTGCCTTTCATTTTCATTATATTAAGCGTTTTGAATTTTGCAAATGCTAAAAACCAAAGTAAAAAGATGTAAATATAATATAAATATATATATACATAATCATTTACATACATGAATGCATTAATCTTGATTTATACCCTCAATTATAAAGTATAAAATTAATTATTTGTAAAAGGCTTTATATTGGAATCCAGCGACTCTGAACAAGTTATAAGAATTCTAGAAGGAAATAAAGCTTAGATACTTCATGTGCATATACAATGTGTAAGTGTGTGTGTGTGTGTAAAAGAGTGAAACAAAGAGAGGTGCATATGCATATAACATGCACAAGTGCCTGCATATACAAACATCTTAGATGCACTGTTTGGTTTTTTATTTTCTAACCTCATAGTAAAATGCATACGCACACACATATATCTGTGTGCGTGCATGCGCGCATATGTTGTGTTTTCAATCTTTATACATATTGATAATTTATTGATAAAAATAGTGTTTGTACAATTGTGCACAAATATCCATCGTTTTGACTGCTTTTGTTGAAGGCATGGAATTTGCTTCACAGCTCTTCCTTTTTCTAAATGGTGTCTTTAAAGAGGATGTGACTTCTTCACCAAGTTTGTAGTTCATCTTGCAAGCAAGACAATGAAATTTGCATGTGCTCGTGGGATCGCTACACTGCTTACATGGTATACCATACCCACCGAACAAAAGCGACGTGCTATTCCTTTTGATGTTAATAAGAGTATTTATTTCATACTTTGGAATTGATGCATGCTCCATTGTCATCTTGATATGGATCGACAAATGGTCATGGTGATTTAACACCTTGCGAGGACACATAAGATCCTCAACAACAACATAAGATTGTCCCAGGTGTTGCTCGACGACATGTACAATTTTGATGGTAACCTCCATTTTGCTCTCCATCCTAAACCTAATTTAATTTAAAAAACCCTTAAATTGTGAACTTCTGGATTTCGTATATGCAGGAATGCTATGCCCGTTGGAACTTAGAACCATCTAGTTCAGCACTGGACGATCGTGGTTGTAAATGATAGTGACTATCAGGTACTAATCTCACACACACACAATTCAATATACATAACGGGATCATGGAAACACTGTGCAGTGTGGTTTGGTGAGTTAGAGCCTGTAAAGCATGCACAGATGGCATTGTCAAGCTGGAGCTGTCCTACTAGTACTCCTACGTTAACAACTCAGACTTTTAACAATTCAGACTACGTTTAAGAAAATGAAGAGTAAGCTCGTGTGGGAGATGATGGTGCAGGTGAGAGAGAGAGAAAGAGAGAGAACATATTGTTGATGATTAAGCTTATACACATCCATACAGAGTTGCATGTATATATAGACAGACACACATATTACATAACATGAAGATAAGAAAATGCCTTGGTGAAAGGCTGTCCAAAACAAGGTATTACACACAATATTCATTTTATATGGATACACAGACATGCACATGAACATATAGATACATACACACACATTCATATATGATAAAGAAAGAGAACTGTGCATATCTATACATATACATTTAGAGAGAGACAAAAGAGAACGCTTTCACATTCTAATTAGTGATAATTAATTAAATTAAAACCAAGGAAAAACACGTGTTTTACAAAATATTATATATAACAAATGATGAAATGCATTAACCCTGAAGGTCTTTTTAATTTATATCTTGTAAATGCGTATAAAATCATTTAAATAATTAAGTTAATTAATGAAACTAGCGGACATGCACATGCATAGATACACACATTATAGGAAGTGTGTACTTAAACACACACACACATTATAGGAAGTATGTGTAATTAAATATACAAACACATTTTTGTTTACTCACAATTGATTTTGTATACACATTTTGTAGTCTTGTTATCCAAATCGGACGTGTAATAATACAATGCAACATTAAGTTGTGACTAATCAACAGTCTTGCTGTGCCATCTTCATTTCTAAAGTCATTAAAACTCTGGACAAAGTTTAAGCAACAGTTAAAATAGGAATTTAAATGAACCACCTATTTAGAATTAGGCTTCAGTTTCAGCATGAAGCTTATTGAGAAGAATCAACTTGAGACTCAGGAACAGAATCCTGACAATCGAACTCCATGTCCAAGTTAAATGACTGCATAACAAAATTCTGCGTGTGCGTGTGTGTGCGTGTTATTACCTGATAGTTATCAGCACTATCAACTACAACACTCTGTCCCCCGTTCTCTAATGACTCAAACTGTCCAAACTGTCCAAATGTAGCTTGGCCTCCAACACGCATTCCTGACATAAGCATTCCTACATAAACGAGTTTCTTTGTAAGTGTATGGAGAGAGCCAGAGAGAGGGGGAGAGATGTGCGTGTGCGTAGGTGCACATATATTTATACCATATTATGCATGCATATCCCGGCTACTTATATTTAAACATTTATAAACTAATCGTTAGGGTTCTAGGGTGTATCACCTTGGTTAAACTCAATATTTGGACTAAACATAAAAGTGCCCTGATCTGCAACATAGTACCCTGACGACCGAGAACAAAATGCTTCATTTTCAGGATCTTCTCTGCATTCGTGTAACACATATTAAGTGGCACACCCACATTTACACACAGTAACCTACTTGATTATCTCAGCATCCTTCTGAAGCCAAGAGGTACCCAATGCAGAGAGCTCATGCTAGAACAATACAAAAGAATTCAAAAGAAAAAAAAATTAGTATAAGAAGACTATACATTAATATAACTGCACACCTCTTTCATGTTATAATCAAGTATTTGGAGCTGATGCTGTTAAAATCAAAACCAACAACGTTAACCACGCACAATCACAGTACGTGTGTGTACACGTACCTTCCGTAACCGTATTTTGTCAATAGTAGTTTGTACTTGCAGCTCCATTTGCATAAGTTCTTCATAACTGAGTGGATCTAGATCACCATCATCCCCTTCAAACAGCCTTCAAAAACCGTGGTATACAATGTTAATACTAATTATTATTTTATTAAGTCATTATTAAATAAATAATAACATGCATTACAACCTCAAACGCCTCTGAGCATTCTCGTTTTCATGCCGAAGCCTAGTTAACTCCTCTTGTGCAAGCTGAAATATAAATGTAGGTCTTCAATTGTCAATAATAATAAAACTAACTAGCATATGATGGAGGTGATTAGCTTTAGATTGTACATTGGTACAATCTCCTTTCATATCGTAAATTGGCATGTTGAACCTGGAAACAAACATTTGGATGAGTAACTGTAATAAATGTGTGTGTGCGTGCGTGTGTGTGAGACCTCGAGTAGTTCCCTGTGTGTGTGTGTATAGACATATATCTCATGTGTTTAGGCGCAAGCCAACGAAGTCAAGGCACAGTACTTACCCAACGAACTAAAGAGGACGAGGATCAATGTAATATGTTTCATGGAGTCTCCTGATACGATTCCGGAATCTACAAAACGGACGGTAAACACTTCACCGAATAAAAGTCTCGAGAATAACAGTCATCGTCCGAGGCACAGGAGACGATCGTCCGGCTCCAGTTTCTCCGATGAACCTGGCAAACCTCCTCTATCTCCTTTCCATCCCTCGTCTGGGTAAGTCTCTCTCTCTCTCTCTTTCTATATATATATATATATATGAAAATAAAGATAGAACAGGGTTCATAATATGTAACAAAGTAACGAAGATACAATAAAATAATGTGAAAACATGTATAGTATAGCATATGTATGTATGTATAGTTTTGGTTTATACTTGCTGTGTTGTGTATCAACATGTATGTGTCTGTGTGTGCATGTGTACATTATTTAATAACAATATATACTTGATTCTACAGTGGTGGAGGGGACAGATATTTCAGACAGTCACGTACATCTCGAAGAACTTCTGTTGCTTCGTCATTCGACGACGATCTCAGATAATATATAAATATAAAATGAATTTATTATACAGAAATTCTTGCACTTTAGACAGAGTGTGTCAATTATGATTAAAAATCGTAGTTAACGTGTTAATACTGTTAATTTGGTTTTTGAAATCGATAATGTTTTATTTAATTTTAATATAAAGCCGGACTAAATACGATCGAACGTATAATTTTATTATTTATTCCATTTATTATTTATATACTAAATTTGTGATAAGTTCATTATATCGTATAATTAAAATCAAAATACGACTGTATCATAAATAGATCAGTCTTCTTCAATGGCTGATTCTATCTGGCTTTAATAACCTATTAAAATTAATATTAAATTAACCGTACTACCACGTAAATTTAATTTAATTTCTCAATTAGAAGCTGTGTGATTTCAATCATAATTAGAATGATCTCTCTGCAAGAATTTCTGTATAATAAATTCATTATATTATATATATTATATGAGATCAAACTCATATCGCACTTAAACCGAACGGAATATTCTTTAGATCATAATGAATATTCTTTTGTATGATTTAGCTTATTTGACTGGTGCATTTTGCAACTTTAATTAAAGGAATATGAGTCTCAATGTAGCGATAGACAACCCACACGCACTACCTTTAATGTATAATATGTCATTAAAGGTAGTTAACCTTTAAGGAATTAACTGATATAACCTGGATCATATGCTTAAAGGTAGTGGGCTTCAATATATAAGTTATAAGGTTGTAGGATTGTACTGTGAAGTTTGAAAATGGAGAGCCCTAATTGCAATTGGTTAATCAAGTTTATAAATGCTTGTGGAGAAAATGGAGGTTACCATGAAAATTGTACATGTCGTCGGGCAGCACCCATGACAGTCTTCTGCTGTACTTGTGAAGATCTTGTGTGTCCTCACAAGGTGGTAGGTCACCACGACCATTCGCTTATCCATATGAAGATGACAATGAAGCATGCATCAATTCCAAACTACGAAATAGATACTCTTATTAACATCAAAGACGTGCACAGGAATAGTAGGTCACTTTTGTTCATAAACAGGCCTAACAAGGAGAACTTCAAGAAATTCATTGGTAGGAAGTGTGTGGGTGTGGTAGACCATGTGAGCAGTGTAGTGACTATGCGAGTGTTTGCAAGTTTTGCTGTCTTGCTTGCAAGATGAACTACATGTTTGCTCATCCTACTGAAGAAGTCACATTCTCTTTAGAGACACCATCTAGGAAAAGAAAGAGTTGTGAAGCAGAATCTATGCCTTCACCAAAAATAGCCAAAACGATGAATATTGCATAATTTGTATGTTAACCAATAAATTATCAATATCTATAAATATTGAGAAAATTACACACACACACATATAGAGAGAGAGACACACATACATATGTGTGTGTGTATGCATTTTACTACATTCTAGTGTAGGGTTAAAAAAAAAAATAAAAAACCAAACAAGAGATGCATATGCATTTCTCTGTTACACACAGACACACACACACTGTAATGTAAGCATTATATATGCACATGTTTCCTTTTACATTTCTTATCGCTTATTCAGAGTCGTTGGATTCCAATATTAAAACCCTTTATTATTAATTAACTTAATCAATTTTTTATTTTTTATACATTGGAGAATATAAATCAATCTTATCTATGTAAATGATTCAATATATATATCATTTTCCTTTGGTTTCAACATTTGCAAACTATTTAAAATTTAAACCACTTATAATGAAAATGAAAGGAGCTGGAACTCTTATACGCATATGCTAATGTAAATGTGTATATGAAGTATGTATTATATAAAACAAACTATATTGAAATACTTAAAAAGATATTTACAAAAAGTAAATAGTAACGAGTGCTTTTTCATCATTCACGTAACATACACATAAACACGCGTGGTAAAGTCAAGCCTGGACAACGAGATTTGTTAAGGGTATATTTATTTATTATAGTATATATATATACACACACACATAGATTCTTGTGATTTAATACTTCATATATATATATATATATATATATATATATTTTAATGTTTATATTCTCAAGACATTTTCTATATTTTCATAAACTTCAAACTGGGTCAGTAGAGTATAGAAAATAATTGAAAATTGAAGAAAATGAAGCCTTAAGGAATATATTAAGCATTTATCCTCAACGGAATATGCTTAAAGAAATAAGTATATTCTATTGTATGATTTAACTCACCTGATTTACCCTTACAAATAAACATATGTGATTATATTATTCCACGCGTGTCATTAAAGATAATTAATTGGTATATTCTGAATCTTATGTTTAAAGGTTAAATACATAGGTAAGGTATAAATATCACAAGGTTGTAAGGTTTAGGATTGTAGTAAATGGAGAGCCCTAATTTTAAGTTTGTAGATACTTGTGGAGGAAATGGAGGTTACCGTCAAAATTGCACATGTCGTCTAGTAACACCCGGGACAATATTATGTTGTACTTGTGAAGATCTTGTGTGTCCTCGCAAGGTGTTAGATCACCACGACCATTCGTTAATCCATATCAAGATGACAATGGAAGCATGCATTAATTCCAAAGTACGAGATAAATACTCTTGTTAACATCAACAGGAATAGCATGTCGCTTTTGTTCGGTGGGTATGGTATACCATGTGAGCAGTGTAGTGAGGCCACGAGCGCCTGCAAGTTTCATTGTCTTGCTTGCAAGATGAACTACAAGCTTGGTAAAGAAGTCACATCCTCTTTAGAGGCACCATTAAGAAAAGGAAGAACTGTGAAGCAGATTTCATACCTTCAGCAAAAGCAGCCAAAACGATGGATATTTGTGCACAATTGTACAAACACTATTTTAATCAATAAATTATCATATGTATAGAGATTGAGAACACAACATATGTGCGCGCACGCACACAACATATGTGTGTGTATGCATTTTACTATAAGGTTAGAAAATAAAAAACCAAACAGTGCATTCTAAGATGTTTGTATATGCAGGCACTTGTGCATGTTATATGCATATGCACCTCTCTCTGTTTCACTATTTACACACTTACACATTGTATATGCACATGAAGTATCTAAGCTTTATTTCCTTCTAGAATTCTTATAGCTTGTTCAGAGTCGCTAGATTTCAATATAAAGCCTTTTTATAAATAATTAACTTTATACTTTATATACAATTGAGGATATAAATCAAGATTAATGCATCTCATCTATGTAAATGATTATATATATATATATATATATATATATATATAATTTTTATATTTACATCTTTTTTACTTTGGTTTTTATAATTTGCAAAATTCAAACTGCTTAATATAATGAAAATGAAAGGGAGGTGTACACTGGAAGTCTCCCCTTGCATATACGCGGATATGTAAATGTGTAAAGTATGTATTATATAAAACAAAATATGCTGAAATACTTGTTACAAATGATACGGTGTGGACGTACATATGGAATAGTAACGAATGCCTTTCCAACGTGACATCCGCATTTACACATAACACATGCACACACACACATATATACTTACAAATATATATGTTATGATTTTACTCTCTAGGACTCAGACTTCTTACATGCTGATAACAACTTTGGGGCCAACAAGTGTCACCTTTTAACACAAAGTCATGATATCATTTTTACAGCATCATGCATTGAAACTGGTGACGAAATTATCCCATTGGCGACTGGATTTTTAATTTTCATTTAATATTGCCTTGATTTACTATCAATATCGAATTATATATCATGTCTTTATATAAATTGTGAATTTACTATGTTCGACATATTTAATTCGATAAAATTTTTTTATTTAAATTTAACATTAGAAAAAATAAAAAGTATTCGTTCAGCTTTACTTTTTGAAAATAAAAAAATATTTAATTTTAATAGCGATTTTTGACTCTATAATGTTTATTTAAATTGTGAATAATGTATAATGCATTTAATACTTCAACAGTAAATTCGATAATATTTTATTTCTAGCTTACATTAAAAAATACTTTTTAAAAAAATTTACAATAAAAATACAACAATTAATATTAATAGAATATTTATTATAATATTAAATTATTAATTAATATTTTAACTTTAAAACATTATTATTATTAAGATTTTCTTTTACAATTTGTTTATAATCCATTTCAAGAAAATATTTCTTTATCTTTTAAACTTCTTGTTTTACTAAAGACCTTTTATATAAAAGATTTTTTATGAAATCAAGAACAATTTCTATTAAATTTGTTGTTTAAGATGAGTTTAGAAAGCATACTCAATATGAATTCAAATATTATAATTGGGCACGATGGAAATATGTGTCATTGAGATCTTATATGTTAGGGGTTACAAGTTCTAATCATTAAATTTTCACTTTTTGTTACACAAATATATAAAGTTTGAGTGATTATGTTGGTTGATACCAATTTTTAATATGTTTTTGATAATTGAATCATCAGTTACAAATTGTTAATTGTCTTTACATGTATTAACAAGGTCTTGTACATTTAATATGATAATGAACAATTTAATGCAATGTCCTATTATACAACATTAATTATCTTAAATTATGATTGGTTAAAATAGTCTAAAAAGGTTTGTATTTTTCAATTACTTTTCACATATAAGGCAGTTGAATTTTGTTGTAAACATTTGAGTCCACAAGTTAAACTTGTGGTAATATTCATAACAAAATGAGGTTCACCACAAACCCCAAAGATATTTTCAAAATTTAAAATCTTTTAATCTTAAAAAGAAAAAAGTTATCGTTATTTACAAAATCTATTTATAAAGAACCATAAAAAATGTAAATATCTATTTCACTAAAACAATATATTTAAACAAACTACAATTATTAAGTTATTCTTTAAGTATTTTAATAACCTTTATACATGATAGAAATGTTTGATAAATGTCAGAGTTTTGACCTAAAGGGCCAAC